>CM062813.1:586587347-586873058 GCA_031772625.1 Pinus tabuliformis
AAAATATAACTAAACAAATTTAAAATTAAAATGACCACATTAATCTCACTGTGTGACTACAGAATTGAGGTTTGCATTTTTTTTCAAAACCCTATTGTAACTAAACAAATTTATACCATTTTCTTAAAGGGATTCTTGTCAAGATTTGGTTGAATTTCCTTAGATAAACTTCCAAGATCTAATTTGAGTACATGCACAATGATGGTTTGGTTCTAATACACTCACGTGGTAATTTCTTTTAAAACATTTTTTTTATTTCGATTTCTATTTGGTTTTTTTATATGTAGTCATTGTCTTCAAAACACTTTTTTAATTGTTCTCCAATTGTGTTGACAGGGGTCATAGCTCTACGTTAAGATTTTCCTCAAACACAACAATGTTCATGGGATTTTTAACTCAAATCTGGACACTCCATGATAATTGTTATGTAAAATTTTCTAAAGGTAAGTGTCAACAAAACCCTAACTCTAATGCTATAATTTTTTAAGAATTTTCACTCAGTTCTTCAAATGACTTGTGATGATGACTAATTTACTCTATTCTCTAGTAGGAATGTGATGTCTCTAGTCTGTTTTCACAGGTATATTTTTGAACCCTAGGTAAATGATTATATTTCCATTTGATGGACTTTCTTAAGAATTAAAATGGCTATTAACCCTGCTCAATCTCCTCGTTGGTAAACTTCAATGGAAACAAGTTATTTTCGATGAAAGCTTCTTGGAAGGGTTTCAAGGGTTCTTCCTTTCATTTCTCTATTCTGGGGCAACTACATGTTCTCATTTTCCCTTAATTATTTGTCATTTTTTGCGGTTGTTACAATGTCTTGCATGCTTACACTTAACGAATTATAATGTGTGCTAGCGTTTCAACTTGTAAACAAAACCTTACTTTGGCCATAAGCTAATTTCTCTCTAAATGGAAAATTTGTAAAATTTATTAAGGGCAAAGCCCTCTTTTACTATATCCTTTGCTTCGCATCTCTTGAGCTTTTTATTGACTGCATGAGGGGTTTCCCTCCAAACAAATAATATTAAGTATATATTGTCTTCTAATCTTTGATGTCCCAAAGGGGACCTAAATGGTTATATTTAACATTGCCATAATTACTGTTACATTTTCATTTTGTAGATTTCCTTACGAATAATTTCTAAATATGATTACTTGGAGAGAGATATTATGTTCAGTGGAGGAATAAAATTCTCCAGTTTAATCTATAATTCTTTCCTAGAAAGTCAACTATACAGTTTTGTTCACCTTCTTGGCTTAGTTTTTTTGTATATGCATGTATGTATATATGTATTGTAGGTTGCGAGAGGGTCTTAATGCATTATTTCAATTTATTTTTCTTACCACATAGATAATATAATTTAATTTAGACCACTATGGGTTTTATGAGCCCTATTTCTCCTTTTCCTGTGATTGTATTTGTTTGGACCTACGAAAATTATTATTCCTATGCTTAATAATTAAAAATCAATATCATAACATATTTAGTTTATGTTCACTTCAAAAGTGGTATACAAGGATCGCTCTAGGTCCCTTATTTCGATTCCCTTATTTACTATTCACTTGGGTTCTGAGTTAAATATTGACATTGTTCGTGTTTATTATTCTCACATCACCCGCTATGGCGTAAATGATCGATATATATATATATATATATATATATATATATATATATATATATATATATAGATTGCATGACTTAGAAATGTTATAGTTTATTCCATGGTTCCTCACCTAACAGAACAATTTAAGCTTCAAATTTAATTTACAACTACTACTTAATCCTACTAAAGGTTCTTGGTATTTTTAAAATAGATGCCCCTATCTGCCATGTAACAGAATTGCCTTTGGTTCAGTCTGTTTAGTATATGTTAAATATTTTTTCTTACTAGGAACTAAACCCTTAATGGATATGAATATTTCTTTATTCATACAAGCGAAATCCATAGCATGGAATCAATCATGTGAAAATGGAACAATTTTCATGTGTTTAATATGATAACCATTCTAAGAGACTTATTTACTATTACTCTCTTCCTCAGTATGTTGTAAATAGACACTATATAGAATTACTCTAGTGTAGCTTATTTCATATCACTAGCATCACTTAACTACAAACTTGTGTATTTTTCTTTGGTTATAGCCTAGACGTCCATTCATAACAGTCAAAATTCTTTAGGTATATCATATTCATATCCCTTTTGCATTTAAATAGCCATGCATTAATAAATATTATCCATAAGGCCTTTTGTATAGAAGACTGCGTATAAAAATAACATATATCTCCTACACACATCGTTTGAAATATACTTTGCATTTCTATATGCATCCATTTCCTATTCAACACTGGAAAATCAATTCTACTAGTTTTACTTTCACATATTCATATGAGCAAATAAAACAATTACCTCAAATCCTTTCCATGCAAAGAATAAAATATAATAACAATCTATATGACTAGTATTTTTTTTGGAAATCTATGGGAAAAATCATGTTCCTCCCAACCAACAAACTTCACACCAATAAATACCTCTAAACTAGAATTCTTACCTCATCTCCCCAATAAGTATCTTGGAATAATAGCAACAACTCCTTCTAGTCTTCCTGTAGTGGTATGTAATGTTTTTCTTCCCAACAAATTTCTTTCGTCGTGTCCTACTTTTAAGCTATGCATCATTTTTTATATACCTGTTTTTTTTTTAATTAGGAAAAAGTATCTACTTTTTCGTCTTAAGCACACCTTTCCCTCTTATTGTGATTTTTCTTAACTTTTTACCCAACTTAGCATTTATCACCAACTAAGTTTATTCCCCCACTCAATATAATATCACTCTTTAATTATTTTATTTACCTCAGTGGAAAACTTTCTACTAGAATTTTTGTGAAAAAATAATTGGGAAGGTCCACCATGTGGACTTAACTAGTTAACAATTCCTAGGATAACAAGAAGTCCATATTACTCATGTGAAATTTTCCATAACCTTTCCCAAAAAAATAAATAAATAAATATTCATCAAAAAATTTATTTACATAATTAATCAGCTTAATTCATGGACCTCACATCTATAAGGTTTAAGCAATACTCACAAATAATTATAAAATAATCATGTTTGTAGAAAACAATGTGCTAGGGATATCACATCTTTCCCCTCTTAAAATAAACATTGTCATCAATGTTTCCTAGTGTTTTATCACTTCTATGAAAGTGAAAGGAATGCTTCACACATTTTATCTTCCATTTCCCATGTAGCCTACTCAAGACTAAAGTGTTTCCATTGCACCATAACCTAAGTGATGGCTCGATTCCATGGTGGAGTTTTCGTCCAATCTAAAAGTTGTATAGGTGTTGGCTTATTGGGGCCTGACCCAGGTTCGGAAGAGTTTTAACAAAACAAATCCTGCACTTCTGGCCCTTTCGGCAACAATCTGTGGAGCACGAACTGAAGTCTCACCCGAGGTAGTATGGGAGGTTGCTAGAACTTTGTTTCCGCACCCTAGGGATGTTTTGTTGAGGACTGGAGGGGTTGTGAACTGATCGGCGCCCTTCCGCCGCTCTGCGCAGCTGTCCAGCCTTCGTGTAGATCCGCGATAGGGCACTTCATAGATTCTTATTATTATTGCAGTTACTACAAATATGTTCTACTTCTTGCGGTCGTAATCAAGCATTCAATTGTTATAACCAGCGGGTGCAACCATAATTCTTAAAGACATGCATAAAATCATAAACCATAAACAGATGCATAAACAAGAATATAAACAGATCCACGATATTTCAGAACTAACTTATCTTTATTAATGTCTTCATTTCATTACAATCCACTTCCTGCTCTCTGCACACAACTATAGGGGTCCATGCACATAGTTGTAGACTCTACTAGGCCTTTGCACACACAACTGTAGAGCCTACTCTAACTACTATCAACCCCTAACTCGGACATACAGACTCAGAGCGAATATTCCATTCATAAACTCATAACATTCAAGATCCCCTTCAAAACTTCCTTCTACCCTTAGAGCCTCCCTCTATTTATACATTCCCATGGTCCGCGGGACCATGGGCAGGCTAACACATTCTAGATTAACTTACAATATTTTAGGGCGGACTACCCTTAGACTTGACCCATTACAATTCGCACTTTGCACACTTCACGGAGCCTTTACAATACTAATACCCAAAATCAAGGGCCTTAAGCCCCAAACCTATTACGCGGGGCCTCTACTACCCAATAGGCCCCCAACACAATCATCGTGACTCATCCCGAGTCACTTGTCGGTGTGGCGAAACACACTGCCAAGGCTTCGCGGTCCACCATCCGTGTGAGTGACACACTACATTTTGTTGCTCCTTCCTTGTCCCCTGCAATGCTTCTTCAAGCTATTACTCATTGCCTCTACTAATTTGCTTAAACGATGATGCTCATTCTGCTCTGCTCAGTTAACACAAAGTGACCCCTCATAGGATTTTAGCTCTAGCTGAGGTGCCAAAGGTGGGAATTCTTTGTGACAAAGTAGCAAGTTTCCAATCTCTGTGTTAGTATACGAACTGTCTGGTGAAGCTTCTGTTGAATTTTTGCAAGAGAGATGTTGTTTTTTGCGAGATCCCAATATTCAAGGTATGTTAGAGATGAATTGTTAACTAAAATTCCATCATTTGTCTCAAGATTCACCATCTTTCCCTTATCTTTCATAGATCGCTTGCTAGCCCATGGTTTAGGCAGCAGCATCCAGACCAGTCCTGCTACTTGTCTAAGAATTTCCAGTGCATCCCCTACCATCAGTGTCAATCTTGGCATAGCATCCACAGCCGATGACATCACACTATCCAAAAGATCCTACATCTCTTTTGGCAATATTAAAACCCCCAAGCTTACTCCCTGATCGTCGAAGTGCAATGGTTCCATACCTATTGGAAGGCACAAGAGCTTAATTCTCTAGAGACCACAGATTGTTCAGTGGATGCCCCACTGTGATTTATAGGCCTGTGGAAATTCAAATTCAGTTATTCCCTCTTTTTCTGGTTCATTAATGTCAGGACTATGGTAGATCATTTTGAATCTGGCTCATACGTAGAATTTGAATTGCCCACCGCCTGCTCATTTCACTGTAACTCAAACCTCTTTTCATGAACAATGACAGAAATGGTCACCTCCATGTTAATCCATGCAGCAGCACAACCCCTTCTGCGAAACCGCAACCCTTGTGACATACCAATTCCGCATGCGCCCCTATTGTCATGTAGCTCCCTAGCATACTGTTTTATCATCCCTCGCTCTCTTTCAACTATCTGGAGTGGTGAGACTATGCTTTCCACAGATAGTTAGGTGGTCGCACCCCAGGTGCAAGATTTTTGCTTCCCTACTAGCCCGAGTTGCGAGCACCATTCACCTACCCTTGTGTTCATTAGTTCATTTCATTCTGCTTTGTATGATGTGCCCCATTTTTTGGTAAAATGTGGTTGCATCCATGATAGCAGTGTCACAACTGTTTCTAAGGTAGTAGTAGGGTCGGCCAGGCATGTTCTTATGATGCGTAGTTTCGCGCAACCCGCTCGTGTGACTCTGATTTTTAGTTTACTGATTCCTTTGCTCAATATGACACTTTTTCTCCTTAGTCGTGCCCATTCATTATCAAGTGTGCAAAGTTTCAAACTCCCTCGCTGAATGGCTTCCTGTATCTATCGTATTCCTTTACCCATGTCCTCACATCCTGTCCATACTACGGGGGCTATGGTCTTGGGAGTTCTCTTCGTTCCCCTGGTTTCATCTTGTCATATCAATGATAGAGCCACCTTCACACTTTTCTTTTTGCCTAAGGTCCTATGGGCCCATCGAACCACCGGTATGCGCACATTCCAATGGGTTCGTTCTGTCTGGAAGACTCTGCTCATGATCTCGCAGGTGTTTTCAAACCTTTTGTTGCGTACTGCTAATGGAATATATCACCTTCCCCGCTACAGCGTCGGGTTCTGATTTCTAGGCCTTAGTTGTGGAGGTGGTTGCACAACATACATCTACGTCCCTCACCGCAGGTGGATGCCCAAACAGCTTCGTCCTTGCTACCCAAATCACATTCAGTGCTAGGGACCTCCAATCCAAACACACAACCACCTTCTATATTCGCACTAGTTCCACCTAGTCTTCTGTGGTGTACTCCATCCTTCTGCAATTGCCGCACGCCGTGCCTTTTTTTCACACCATGCCACTTTTGTTCCAGTATTTCCTTTTAACAGTGGTCTATAGATTCCTCCACTTTTCTTGCATCCTCATCTATTGTCAATTCCCTTGCTTCGGTTGTCACACGTCCTAGTGATCTAACCATCATATTACAATTCAGCATTGTTACCTCATGTAATCAGTTTCTGCCATCGCTCTATTTCTTCATTTGAATCCGACATGTAGGAATTGTCGCTCTCCCATGAGACTCTTCCATCCACCGTGGGATTCACCCGATCTTGGTAAATGCAGTCTAGCTCCTCATCACTATCCTCATCGTGCACAGGTTCAATGTAGCATGCTCCTTTGGCTGGATCTAGTGGCACTATTACACGGAGAGACTTTTTCTCAAATATAATTTTTGTCTCTTTAGGTTGATGACTCCATTCATGTCCATGGCCTAGTCTATACCTAACAATGTGAGGTAGGGGTTACTGTCATCCACAATTTCTATTACCTCAAAATATGTTTGTGTGATCATGCCTTCAATGTCTACTGTTACTCCCTGCAATCTCCCCATGGGCAAGATCTTTTGTTTGTTCACCTTCCGTAATTGAATAGGAGACCATTGTAATGTGGACCTACCCATGCGTTCCTAGGTTTGTTTAGGTAGCACATTCGCATCCGAGCCTAAGTCAATATTGACCTAATCCATCTCATAGTCACCAATCTACGCCGTCAATTGCATTTCACGCCTAGTGCGCAAAGCATGCTTGGCTAGTTTCTGGACCATGCATGGTTTGCCCAACCCTACGCACCTAGTTATTAGCTCTTGCAATCCCTTAACTGCTTTATTGTCCCATAGTAGCTTCACGTATGTCTCTAAAAAGGTAGTTAGCATAGAAGGATCCATTTTTGGCTCAGTGTGATCCTTACTACCTAAAGTAGAGGCCTCCACGAAGCTCTTCTTAGCTTCCATAAATGTCTCCTTTGTACGTTCCAAATCAAACTTAGGTTGCTTTGTAATGGCCTTGTGAACCCACATATTCTCCTTAGATTGCTTCCCCTTATCCTCCCCTATGGTTGCACTGCTTCTGAGCACCATGTTCACGTTGGGGTCCTCTTTGTGCGACTCAACCCTCATCATTTGAATGTTTTGTGTTGGAGTAGACTGAAGCACCCCTTTTTCTTGAATTTGTGCGATTAGTGTGGGGAAATCTACCGCTTCGTGATCAAACTGGTAACAATACGGGCAACATGTTCTAGTCGGGTTTGTACAGTCACGCGCATACTGCCCATGTCCTCCACAATTGTAGCAGATTAACTGTCCTTGCCCTCGTCTAGGTCCCATTCCTCCTCGTCCCTGTCCACATCCCTGGAACCCACCACGCACTATTACTGCGGTTGGATACTGACCTCGCGCCTCAATCTGCATCCTATACGCAGGTGTTCGATCCATCAACAACTCATAACTTTGGCAATTTCGTTTGTCGTGCCCCACCGATCTATAAAAATTACAAAATAGCTGCTGGGGGGTTTGTCTAAACTTCTGCAAGAGATGATAGTTGTCTGTTGTGTGCTTTCCTCCCACCTAATAGATCACGCACCAAAGTATGGGCACCGCACTGGGCCCCGCCTGTGCCTCTGGTCTCAACGACATTGGTCCCCCCTGCCAAATAGTTCACGAATACCAAATAATGATCCTTATTATGGCCTGAGCCTTTACATTTTATGCACCACACTTCTTCGCGCGCTTTTGGCCGGGGCTCCCTATCTTGTTTCAAACTCTACACTCCAAACATAAGTTTTGTAGTTGCACATGGATCTATTGGCCAACCCAAGATCCTGTATCGGAGTTTCATGCAACCTCATCACTTTCTCCAAAGCTTCGGCCTCGGTTGAAAGCTTCTACTGTGATAGCGTCGTCCTCAGATGTGGTGTCAAAGATGCCACAAACCACGCACAGTGTTGCGCATCTGTCAACATCATGTTAGCCTCCCGGATCGTGCTCTTTAGTGTTTGATCCAGATCCCATGGGGTTTCGCCCAAAAGCATCGTAATCTCCTTGAATCTGATGATCAACTACGTTTCTGATTTCGACCAGCTAAATTCTCTATTCTTTATTCAATGCAATCTAGATTTCCGCTATTCCGACATTTGGATGATCATTCGAGTGCTTAATATACCAAGTTAGCGCATGATCCTACAATGCACTTACCAAGGTGGCCTTCTTAATGTTATCATCTGTAACTTCATGGGCTTCCCACACTACTCTCGCTACGAATCAAAATTGATCTAGATCTTCCCTCCCTACTCCTCTGAATACAGGCAACTTGATCGCACTCACCATGCTGAATGGTGGGTTGGGTGGAGGTGGGGTGGTTAACAATGCAAACTTTGAAACGGGAACTATAAACTCAAAATGGGAACTCTAGCCAAAAAACCCCTTAAAAACATCAAAAACAGTGCTAAAAACAAAAAGTGTTGATGCTGGAAAAACACCTTTTTTTCAGGGTAAATTTTGAACATGTTTTAAAAATGGTAGTGAAAACTAATTTTTTATGCAAAAATTGTCCAAAAAAAACCCTCAAAACAAAAAGTGTTAACGTTGGGATAACACTTTTCTTCCCTTTTTTTTTCAAGGGTAATATTTCAACATTTCGAAATAATAACATAAAATATTTTATCATGACATTGAAAAAAAATAAAATTTCAAACAAATAATGAAGACATAAAATAAAATTAAAAAATTAAAACATTGAAAAACACAAAACAAAAAAAGTTTAAAAATTAATAAAACATAAATTAAAACATATACTAAAAACATAACATAAAAAAAAAAAAAAAAACAAAAACAAAACAAAGCAAAAAAAAAAACAAAACAATCATAAAAATGTGAAAAAAAAACTAAATTAAAAAACTAAAAAACACTTTAAAATTATAAAAAAATAAATAGTAAAAAAAACGTATTTAAAAAAATAAATTCTTGTAAACAATAAAAAAAATTGTCAAAAGAAAAGAAAAAAATATATATATATATATGGAAAAGAAAAAAAAATTGAAACAAACTATAAAATTTAGGTAAAATAGAAAATTTAAAAAACATTACCAAAAAACTAAAAAAAAAAATGTAAATTAAAAACAAACTAAATTTAATAAAAACATAGAGAATTAACAAAAAAAAAAATTAAAAACTACTAAAATTAAGATTAAAATGTTAATTACTTAAAAATATATATATTAAAAAGACAAAAAAAAATAAAAATGTTAAAATGTTAAAAAAAAAATTATTTCATAAACCATAAAAGAATTAGGAAAAAAAAACATTAAAAAACCTAGGAAAAAAAATTAAAAATAAATAAATAGAAAATCAAAAAAAAAAAAAACTAGTAAAATTAACATCAAAAACATTTTAAAAAAAACTAAAAAAATAAAAATAAACTGAATTTAAAACCAAAAACAAAAAATTTAAAAATGTCTTTTCAAAAAAAACAAAAAACAAAAAAAAAAAACCAAAAAATTTTTAAAAATTTAAAATTTTTAAAGAAACATTTATTTTTCTATTTAAAAAACAAAATTGATTAAACTTACCTTTTTTATTTAAAACACAAAAAAAATAACAAAATAGAAATTAAAAATTAAAATTTTTTTATACATATTGTTTTTTTATTTAGAAAAATATATATTAAAAAATTTTAAAATAATTGCTTAACAATTTTGTTTTTTTTTTATTATTTAAAAAAAATATTATTAAAAAATGTTATTTTTTTTAAACAAGGTTTTTCTTTTATTTAAAACAAAAAATTTTAAAGTTTTTTTATTTAAAAAAAAAAAATATTTGGGCCCTCCCGGCCGCCCGCGGTGGCGCGTCCCCGGGCGGAGGCCTGCGTGCAGGACCTCCGCCCGGGGCCGCGCCACTGCGGGCGACCCGGAAGGTGGAGGGGTGATTCCAGGAATCGTCCCTCTGCCCTCTAGGCCTCCTGCAGTGGCACAGCCCCGAGCGGAAGTCCTGCACAGAATCGCCCCTCCGCCCTCCGGGCCACCCGCCGTGGCGCGGCCTTGGGCAGAGGCCTGCGTGCAGGACCTCCGCCTGACACCGCGCCACCATGGGTGGTCCCCCTCCGCCCTCCGGGCCGCCTGCAGTGGCGCAGCCCCGGGCAGAGGTCCTGCACGCAGGCCTCCGCTCGGTGCTGTGCCACGACGGGCAGCCCGGAGGGCGGAGGGGCGATTCCCGGAATCGCTGCTCTGCCCTTCGGGCCGCCCGCGATGGCGCGACCCTGGGGCTGCGCCACTGCAGGCGATCGGGAGGACCCAAATTTTTTTTTTAATAATTTTTTTTTAAATAAAAAACCTTTAAAAAATTTTGTTTTAAATAAGAAAAAACCTTGTTAAAAAATAAATAAATAAATAATTTTTTTTTAAATAATTAAAAAAAAAACAATTGTTTAGCAATTAATTTAAAAATTTTTAATATATACTTTTCTAAAAAAAAAAAAAAACAATTTGTATTTAAAAAATTTAAATTTTTTTAATTGTTTTAAATAAAAAAAGGTAAGTTTAAATTTTTTGTTTTGGATCAATTTTGTTTTTTGTTTTTTATTTTTTAAATAGAGAAATACATGATTCTTGAAAATTTTAATTTTTAACTTTAAATACATGTTTTTTAAATTTTGTTTTTTTTGTTAAAAGATATTTTTTTTAATCTAGTTTGTTTTCATTTTTTTTTCTTGTTTTTGTTAATTTTTTTTAATTTTTCTATTTTGACTTACTTAATTATATATAAATATATATATTCTTTTTAAATTATGTTTTTTTTCCAAATTCTTTTACAGTTTATGAGATAATTTTTTTGTATTAACATTTTTTTTGTTGTCTTTTTTTATATATATTTTTATATGACTTTCTTAAAGTAATCAACTTTAAAAAAAATAAAAATAAAACAACTTAAAAATTCTTTAAGTAATCATAATTTAAAAGAAAAATGGAAATAATAAATTTTAAAGTGTGAAAAATAAGTCCTCTAAAAAAAAAAGGTATGTTGTATAACGCGTTGTATCAACACGTTTCAAAATTAGCATAAAAATCACTAACATTTAAAAACAAATATTTATATTTGATACATAAGAATATTTAAATTGTCAAAAATATGCTCCAAAAAATAAATATTGTATTCTGCATCACCACTTTTCAAAATCGGGTCATGTTTTTACTAACTCTATGAAATGGGTAATTGTATCGGTTATTTAAGGTTATTTGAAGTGCCAAAAACTATTTTCAAAAAAAAATATGTGTTCTGCATCACCCCTTTTCAAAATCGAGTCAATTTTTTGCTATCTCTACGAAATGGGTAACAGTATCAATTCCCGTTTCAAAGTCTACATTGTTGGTTGAATATGGAGGAGACGAAGGCGAAGTGGGTGATGGTGTAAGCGGAGGTGACAACGGTGAATGGCACTACCTTATCAAACTGAACGCACTCCTCGAAGAAACCCAATCGCGCTCTTCCTTACCTACTCGAGGAGGTGAAATTAAAGGACTGCTTCCTAACCCTTCGATACCCTTGTAGACCTTTCCGCTCTGCATCGTTCCACTCATTAATGTGTTTGCATCACCTGTTTTTCACACAACAGCATCTTAATCCAGGTATTCAAATATTTTATGTGCCTATCGCGCGGTCCCTTTAAGAAAATGTCGCTTAGCTTCACTGTAGCTCACAGTTGAGTCTATCGCAAACTTAGTTAAACCCTCCTATTATCCAATCCAACCAATGATCTACAGCCTGCACGATCTTATCTTTAGATGCCTCTAGCCTGCACACCAACTCTAGAGTCCACACTATCGGTTGATCAAGTTTGCACCTTCCTTGACTGTCAGCTAGCCTCACGATCCAACCATACAGTTCTAATGAGAAGGTTGCAAAGAAGATCTTGTGGATCTCCGTATATATGTAGCGATCCAGCCACCTCTTCTCAAATATCTGCGGGGTTTTATTTTCCTGTACCACAAACTTGTGCAGCTTCTGATCCAACCAATCTTCAATCTCTTTCTTCGTAGGGTTCTAGTGTTCTGACATCAGACATCCCTTAGGCAAATCCCGGTCCTGACAATGGAACCATTTGTTGGCTTATTGGGGCCTGACCCAGGTTTGGCAGAGTTTTAGCTAAACAAATCTCGCACTACCGGCCATTTCAGCAACAATCCACGAAGTGCGAACTAAAGTCTCACCCGAGGTAGTATGGGAGGGTGCTAGAACCAAATTTCTACACCTTAGGGATGTCTTGATGAGGTCTGGAGGGTTTGCGAATAGATCGGTGCCCTCACACTGCTCTGCGCAACTGTCCAGCCTTCGCGTAGATCCGTGACAGGGCACTTCATAGATTCTTATTATTATTGTAGTTACTACAGATCTTATCTAATTCTTGCAATCGTAATCAAGCATTCAATTGTTATAACCAGCGTGCGCAACCATAATTCTTAAAGATAAACAGATCTGCGATATTTCAGAACTAACGTATCCTTATTAATGGCTTCATTTCATTACAATCTACTACCTGTCGTCCGCACACAGCTACATGGGTCTGCACACACAACTGCGGACTCTACTAGGTCTCCGTGCACACAGCTACAGAGCCTACTCTAACTACTATCAACCCTTGACTCAGACTTATAGACTCAAAGTGAGTATTACATTCATAAACCAATAACATTCAAGATCCCCTTCAAAACTACATTCTACCCTTAAAGCCTCGCTCTTTTTATACATTCCCAGCAGGCCAACACATTCTAGATTAACTTACAATATTTTAGGGCAGACTACCCTTAGACTTGACCCATTACAATTCACGCTTTGTGCACTTCATGTAGCCTTTACAATATTAATACCCAAAATTGGGGTCTTTAAGCCCCAAACCCATTACACAGGGCCTCTGCTACCCAACAATAGGTTTGACGTAGAACTCTCCTTCCAATTCAACTTGCACCACATTCTATTCAATAACATGAGTGGAATCATGAACATATTTCTTCAGTAGTGAAACATGAGAAACATTATCTAATTTAATGTGACCTAGTAATGCTCTCTAGTCGGCCAATGGTCCTACTTTAGCTACTATATCAAATGGGTCATTGAACCTGGGTGCTAACTTAGCACAGATTTCCAATCTTAAAGTAATTTTATTTGGATTTAATTTAATGTAGACATGCTCCCTCATAATGTACATTTTATGTAGAATTTTTTATGTTTGGATAATTATTTTGTGCTTCTTGGGCTACTTTCAAGTTCTCTCTTATTTTCTTAACCAGTTTTTCCATCTCTTTAAGAATATCTGATCCTAAAATGAAGCTATCTTTCAGAAAAAATCCTGCTATGTGCACTATTGTTGGCTCAGGTTGGGTTGACCCAAGTTTGATTCTTTACTGCACACCAAAAAAACTTTCAATCATTGGCCCTTTCAGCAACAACCTGCAAGAAAGTCGTAATCTCACCCAAACTAACTATGGGAGTTTACAGAACTAGTTTTCTGCAACCTTGAGGGATATTCTGATGTGGCAATTTTGTATTTTCTTATACTTTAACACTTATAAACTACTTCGCATTCATGAACTACTTTGCACTTATATATTACTTCAAATAATTGAATTCATTACTTAAACATATCATAAACTTCATAGTACTGAAATAAAGTGCAGATAATAAGAAAAACACATGAAGACACAAACTTTACCATGGTTCATCCCAATGTGGGACTACATCCACAAGAACTGTTGCTTATAATAGAGAATTTGGTACAACAAATAGTTCTTCAGCTACACACATAGTTGCAGGTTGTCTACGCACAAATCTGCAGATGGTCTTCCCACTAAGTTGCAGACCCAAGTCTCTGTGCATTCAGCTACAAAGCCTCACCCCTTTCTTCAAAATACAAATCACAAAGATACAACCAAACAAACAAATTTAGATCCCAATATATGATAGATTCCTTATTTCTTTATTATTCATCCGTATATATACTATTACATATAAGAATTACATCGCTACATTACCATGGTTTCCAGAATACAAGGGACTATGGTCCAAAATCTTTCGACTTTTTACAATATTATATGCTTTTACAAAAAGTGAGGGGATTCGCCACGAAGCCCCTATACTGTGTGGTGATTTTTATGTGCACTCCTTAGTGCTCCACTACTCTGCTAGATGGTTCACTTCGCACTCCGAAAAATCCTTTCTATTGCACAATTCCAAAAAATTTAGATTCCTTGTCCAAAATCTAGCCAAGCTGGGTTGCGCCCAATAGGCCCCCAAAACTCACATGTGACTCACCTCAAGTCACTCAACTTCTTTGCCTCTAATCTTGTCTACAATGTTATTCTATGCCTTGTTGAATTGTTGTAGAATCTCTACTAGCTTCTTTTCCTTGCTTCGCACTTCTTCTAATCATGCTTTTGTGACATGTTCTGCAACCTTCTTTTACAATTATGTCTCCCTCTATCAGAGCTACTAAAGCTTCTCATCCACTTCCTATGATAGTTGGATGCCCTCATCCTGCCAAGGATGAGTCCTTTCTATCAAACCTTTCTCCTCCTTCTTCAACTCTTTGATTCTCTTTTGTATCTCCTTTGAATCATTGTTTTTTGCAAGCCTTAGTGAGATTAACAATGTAAACTTTGAAACGGGAACTATAAACTCAAAACGGGAACTCTAGCCAAAAAACCCCGAAAAAACATCAAAAACAGTGCTAAAAATGAAAAGTGTGTATACTGGAATGATGATTTTATTTTTTAGGGGTCAATTTTCAACATGTTTTAAAAATGGCAGTAACTACGAAATTTACTACGAAATTTTCGTGCAAAATAAAGCTTCAAAACGAAAGTGATGATACTGGAACACTGATTTTTTTTAGGGTCAATTTTCAAACTTTTTAAAAAATGCTAGTAAAACCAAATTTTTATGTGCCAAACAAAGTTGTTTACGAGGAAAAAAAACACATTAATGTTTTTGGTAGGATATCATTTTTCTTTCCAAAATATAAATTCAACATGTTTTCAACCATAACATGCTAGATACAAAAGAAAAATGATTCCGGGAATGGCCCAGCCACCAGCCAGGCGGGCGGGCGGGCCACTGAGGTGGCACCAGCCCACGCCGCAGTACCCCGACGGCCAACATGCCCACCCAGCTGGTGGCTGGGCAATTCCGGGAATCACCTAGCCACTAGCTGGGCAAGGGAGAAGGCCGCCGGGGTGGCACAGCTGGTGGCTAGGCGATTCCCAGAATCACCCAGCCACCAGCCGGGCAGGCGAGCGGGCAACCGGGGTGGCTCCAGCCCAGGCCACGCCACCCCGGCAAACCACCTGCCCGCCCGGCTAGTGGCTCGACGATTCCCGGAATCGCCCAGCCACCAGCCGGGCGGGCTGCTGGTGGCTGGGCAATTCCCTAAATCGCCCAGCGACCAGCCAGGTGGGCGGGCGGGCCACTAGGGTGGCGTAGCTTGGGCTATGCCACCTCGGCGGCCCGCCCGCCAGCTCGGCTGGTGATTGGGTGATTCCCGGAATCGCCCAGCCACTAGTTGAGTGGGTGACTAGTGGCTAGGCGATTCTCGAAATCGCCCAGCCACCAGTCGGGCGGGCAAGAAGGTGGGCCGCCGAGGTGGCGCCAGCCCAGGCCGTGCCACCCCAGCGGCCCACCTACCCACACGGGTGGTCGCTCGGTGATTCTCGGAATCGACTAGCCATCAGCCAAGCAGGCGGTTGGTGGCTGGCCGATTCCCGGAATTGCCCAGCAACCAGCCGCGCGGGCCGCCGGGGTGGCGGGGCCCAAGCCGCACCACCCCGGCGGCTCGACTACCCGCCCGGCCGGTGGCTGGGTCATTCCGCCACCCCGGCAGCCCAACTTCCCACCCGGTTGGTGGCTGAGCGATTTCGGGAATTGCCCAGCCACCAGCCGCCCGCGCCTGCCCGTCCAGCTGGTGGTTGCTTGGTGGCTGGGTGATTCCAGGAATCACCCAACCACCAGTCGGGCGCCCGGCTGGTGGGAATCACCCAGCCACTAGCGTCTCGCCCAGTTGGTGGCTGCGTGGTTCCCGGAATCACCCAGGTGGCCGCCCAGCTAGTGGCTGGGTGATTCCCGGAATCACCCAACCACCAGCGGGGTGGGCGGCTGCTAGCTGGGTGATCCCTGAATCACCCAACCACCAACCACCAGCCGGGTGGGTGGCTGGTGGCTGGGTCATTCTCGGAATCACCCAGCCACCTAGTGGTTGGATGATTCCCGAAATCACCCAGCCACTAGCCAGGTGGGCGGCTCGTGGCTCGGTGATTCCCAGAATCACCTAGCCAACAGCCGGGCGAGCGGGCGGGCCGCTGGGGTGGCGCGACCTAGGCTAGCACCACCCCGGTGGCCCGCCCACCCGCCCGGCTGGTGGCTGGGTGACTCCGGCCCAGCCACCAGCCGCCCGCTTGGCTGGCGGTTGAGTGATTCCTGGCTGGTGGCTGGGTGATTCTGGGAATCACCCAGCAACCAGCCGGGTGGGCGAGCAGGTCGCCGAGGTGGCGCGGCCTGGGCTGGCGCCACCCCGGTGGCCCGCCCGCCCGCCCCGCTGGTGGATGGTGGCTAGGCGATTCCCGGAATCGCCCAACCACCAGCTGGGCAGGCGAGCGGGCCACTAGGGTGGTGCTAGCCTAGGTCGCGCCATCCACTAGCCGGCCGCCCGGCTGGTGGCTGGGTGATTCCCCAAATCACCCAGCCACCAGGCGGCCGCCCGACTGGTTGCTGGGGCATTCCCGGAATAACCCAGCCACCAACCGAGCGGTGGCTGGGTGATTCCGGGAATCACCCAGCCACCAGGTGGGCGGTGGCTAGGTGATAACAGGAATCACCCAGCCACTAGGCAGACGGTGGTTGGATGATTCCGGGAATCACCCAGCCACTGGGTGGCCGCAAGCTGGGTGATTCCCGAAATCGCAGGCTGGGTGATTCCTGATATCGCCCAGCCACCAGCCGGGCGGCCACCTGGTGGCTGGGTGATTCCTGAATCACCCAGCCACCAGGCGACCGCCCGAATGGTTGCTGGGTCATTCCCGGAATGACCCAACCACCAACCGAGCGGTGGCTGGGTGATTCCAGGAATCACCCAGCCACTAGGCGGGCGGTGGCTGGGTGATAATGGGAGTCACTCAGCCACTAGGCAGATGGTGGCTGGGTGATTCCGGGAATCACCCAGCCACTGGGTGGCCGCAAGCTGGGTGATTCCCGGAATCGCAGGCTGGGTGATTCCCGGAATCACCCAGCCACCAGCCGCCCACCCGGTTGGTGGCTGGGTGATTCCGGGAATCACCCAGCCACCAGCTGGGCGGCTGCATGGTGAATGGGTGATTCCTGGAAACACATAGCCCCCAGTCGGGCAGGCGGGCAGGCTGCCGGGGTGGCGTGGCCTGGCCGGCTGGTGGTTGGGTGATTCCCAGAATCACCCAGCCACTAGGCGGCTGCCCGTCTGGTGGCTGGGTGATTCCCAGAATCACCCAGCCACTAGGGGGTGGTCGCTGGGTGATTCCGGGAATCACCCAACCACTAGGCAGCCGCAGGATGGGTGATTCCCGGAATCACCCAGCTACCAACTGGGCGATGGCTGGGTGATTCCGGGAATAGCCCAGCCACCAGCCGCCCTAGGTGATTCCGGGAATCACCTAGCCACCAGCCGCAGGGCCGCCTGGTGGCTGGGTGATTAGCCACTAACTAGGCGGCCACCCAGCCACTAGGCGGTGGCCCAGCTGGTGGATAGGTGATTCTCGTAATTGCCCAGCCACAACTGCCACTACCCGTTCGCCCGGCTGGTGGCTGGGCGATTCCCGGAATGGCCCAGCCACCAGCCGCCCACCCGGCGGGAATCACCCAGCCACCAGCCGGGTAGCTGCCAGGTGGCTGGGTGACTTCAGGAATCACCCAGCCACCAGCCACCAACCGAGAGGTGGCTGGGTGATTCCAGGAATCACCTAGCCACCAGGCGGGCGGTGGCTGGGTGATTTCGAGAATCACCTAGCCACCAGTTGGGTGCCCAGCTGGTGGCTGGGTGATTCCGGGAATCACCCAGCCATGAGCCAGGTGACTGCCTGGTGGCTGGGTGATTCCCGGAATCACTTAGCCACCAGTCAGGCGGGCGGCTAGTGGCTGGGTGATTCCAAGAATCACCTAGCCACCAGTCAGGTGGGCGGCTGGTGGCTGGGTGATTCCAAGAATCACCCGGCCGCCAGCCGGGCAGGTGGGTGGGCCGCCGGGGTGGCGCGGCCTGGCCGGCTGGTGGCTGGGTGATTCCCGGAATCACCCAGCCACCAGGCGGCCACCTGCCTGGTGGCTGGGTGATTCCCGGAATCACCTAGCCACCAGCCGGGCGAGCAGCTAGTGGCTGGGTGATTCCGAGAATCACCCAGCCACCAGCCGGGCGGCCCGCCCGCCTGCCCGGCTGGTGGCTGGGCGATTCCCAGAATCGCCCAGCCTATGGGCCACCGAGGTGGCGCACCCCAACCGTGGGCATGGTCGGGTGAGGGGGTAGGGTGGGCGTGGGCGTAGGCAAGGGCGGGTGAGGTGGTGGGGCAGCTGAGGGCGGGTGAGGGGGTGGGGTGGGCGAGAATGTGGACGAGGGCAAGTGAGGGGGTGGCGTGGGTGAGGGCAGGTGAGGGTGCGGGCGATTGAGGCTGAGGGGGTGGGGCGAGTGTGGGCGTGAGTGAGGGCGGGTGAGCCGGTGAAGGGGTGGGCAAGGGCGACGGCGAGGGCGGGTGAGGGGGTGGGTGGGTGTGTGAGGGGGTCGGTGAGAGGGTGGGTGAGGGGGCGAGTGAGGGGGTGAGGGGGGGCAGGGGGGTGCGAGGGCGGGTGAGGTGGTGGGGCGGGCTAGGGCGTGGGCGAGGGCGAGTGAGGGCACGAATGAGCAGGTGGGGCGGGCGTGGGCGATCGGAGGTGGTCATTGCAGATATTCCCCATGGTTTCAATATTCCAAACATTGACTATGATAGTGACCCTTATACTTATCAAGCTCTTAGTAAAGTGGTTGCGGGATTTGTAGAAGTCACATCATCACCATTATGGAGATTTGTGACAATTCATTCAGACACACAATTGGAAATGATATTGTCAAGCTTCAAGGGGAAAACAAATTCAAGGATGCAGCTTACATGGTAAGACATTTAAAATATATATCTGATTAATGTTGAAAAATTCATTTATGTACAAGTTAATTGAACTTTTACTATTTCATGTTATACGCAAAAGTCAAATCTTCTTAACAATGAAGATCAACAATTTATAAATGATTGTGAGTTCATTCATATTGATAGTTGGGCAAAAGATGATAGCCATATGTCTATGATTTTTAATCGGGTAGACAGAAAGAGTCATAGCCAAATACTGGCTTATGATGCTGTTGTGAGAAAACTAACATATGAATACAAAGAAGCAAAAGGAGAGATAGTTAACATTTATCAAAAACCACAATTATTGATTAACTATCTTATAGACATTTGTTCAAATGGAGGAGATTGGGTTTTGGATTTATTTTCTGGCTCAGGTAAGTTTTATTATATGAAATTGAATTTCAATATGTTATTTTTTAATTAATATGTCATTGTACAAATTTAGTTCATTATTTCTTTTGTGCTTCATAATTAGGTACAACACTAGCATTTTGCCTTCAAAAAGGAAGAAATTGCATTGCAATTGAAAAAGATCCACTACAGTGCAATTTCATTCAGCAAAGAATTAATTCTCTTCAATTTCTTCCAGAAGCAATGCAAGAAATTGGGTTGAAGAAATGGGACTTTTGTGAATCACGTGTGGCAAAAAAGGCAAAGGAACCCCAACCACCATTACATGGAATGTTTGGAAAGACATACATTGGGAGATTTGCACACATCAAAGATCCATTAGAAGAGGAAAATGAGCAAAAGGAAGCAGAAAATATTGTGGAAGAAAACAATGATGAAACTCTAGAGGACGAAGAGTTTGGATTACGTGACATTGTTGATTAAATTTAAGTTATTCTTGTAAATCAAGCTTTGCAATGTTTTGACTTTGACATTTTATGAGAAGAATAAACACTCAATTAGGGTTGTTATCTGTTCAATATTTGTAATATGTGATTTTCACATTGATTTTTAAGTTAATCATTGTTTTTTGAAAAAAAGAAGTGATTATTATTATTTTTTTGACATGAAATTCATAATAAAAAATAAAAAATAAAAAAAAATAAAAAATAAAAAAAAAAAACTATTATTTAACCATTTTTAGTTAAAATTATCATATAAAAATTGTGATTTTGACATGTCAATTCTAGCAAAAAATTATTAAAACGTGTAGTTTTTTAGTTATATTTATGTTAAAAATGGTTATTTTTATGTCCATTGTTAAAAAATATTGTTTTTTAGAAACAATTATTTCATGTGGATTGAAAAATTAATTAAGGATGTATAAATATGTAGAATATCGAAAATTTTAAATATCGATCTTCTAATTTAAAAATGCAAAACAATAAAAACCTCACTAAAAAAAAGGTTAAAATTAAAATAAAAAACAAGAAAATGTGAAGAAAACGACCACTTCAAAAATGATCAAATTTACAAAATAATTATTTACATTTTATACATTAGAAAATTTAAAGCCAAAAAACAGGTCTTTTAAAAAAAGGGGGTGATGCAGAATACTCACTTTTCAAAATCAGCATGAAAATCACTACCATTCTAAAACGTAATGTACATAAAACTATCCTTCCCATGACATTCCTTCCAAAAACTATGCTCTAAAAAAAACGTCTTCGTTCTGCATCATCCCTTTTCAAAATAAGGTCACTTTTTTGCTATCTCTACGAAACGGGTAACAGTATCAGTTCCCATTTCAAAGTTTACATTGTTGATTGGAAAATTATTTACAGTTGCGCGACTCTCCCCCAATTGATGTTGCCTTTGCTACATTTCCTCCTGTTATTTCTGAACATTTGGATCTTCTTGCATCAAATTCAAAATTTTCATGCTCTCATCTAGAAATTTTCCTCAGTCTACCAATGTCGTGGAGATGCTGGCCATCCCACTCTTTGAGTTAATCTCCCTATGTTCACACACATTTGGCGGTGTGGATGGCTACAACTTCATTTTCAGCTCACTGATTTGCATCTCATACTTGAATTGCACTGTGGAAATTTTATCCTTCTAACCCTTAACTGCAACGACGAGATTCACGACCTTGTCTTCTATTGATTCATTCTCACGGACATCCATGTCTGGAACTTCCCTGAAAGTTGCTTCGGCCACCTCCTTCAGTCTCTATTGTTGTAGCTCTATCCGTTCCTTGTCCTTGATGGTCTAGTTGAGCTATTTATTTAGCACAACATGCTATTGTTCTACCTAAATGTTTAAGTGTGAGGTGTGTTTTTAATGCTCCTTGAGCTCGTTTGTGATACCTTGGTGCAATTCATGTAGGACTGAGATGGGTAGTGCTACCATGTTCATATTCACATTGTCCCAACCTTTTTCCCACTGCCTGACTTCGGTGCAGTCAAATTGTAGAGCTTCGGTAGGTATCTGCATTATCCTCATCCCAAAAGTTGTTTCTATCAATATTTCTCGATAGATTCCTTGGCCTATCTATGCTGATGGGCTGATGTTCACACCCATATATTTAGCTGTGTAATACTCAATTGCACACCTATGATGAGCTCACCATAGCGATATTCTACCCTATTCCAAGGTTCCATTTTTATCTCCTAAACCTTCTCTTCGATTTGATCTAGATCGCCTTCAGTGAGAACCATTGGTGTGATTTCTTTTGTTTTATCTTCCTTATACTTCTTTCTGCTCTTAATGGTAGCTTTGCCTTGGATCTTTCTTTTCTATATAACAGTGTTCTCTATTTTTGCCTTTTTTGTCTCCTTAGTTGTATCCTCGCCTCCTTGAGGATTCTCCTCATGGTTATCTTCTTCCTCTTCATCTTGCTTTTCTTCTTTCTCCTTGTATTTTCCACTAGCTTCACCATGGTGCGAAGTGTCTAACTCTTCTTCTTCTATTGCATTGTCTCCTGCTTCGTCCAGTGAAGTCATCCATTATGTGGGCCATGTTTGTATTATTTCTATCAAATCATCCTCTTTGACCATATATGGCAATGCATATTATTCCTTCTTCGTGTCTCTACGCACCGGTATGTACAATTTATGAAAATTTGCCTTGAACCTCACCATAAGGTTGTACTATTTGCGCAAACTCGGCGAAAGGCACGGATGCTAGTTTACTAACATTTGTAGATCCATTTGATTTAATATGAAGAATATTCTATTCTCGTGCACTCGTGATTATTAAGTGGTATGCCACAATGAAGTATACCTCACAGCCTCACATACATATGCTTCTATCGCAAGAAACTGCTTATCCTCCATCCCGTTCTATGCCGACATAGAAATGATCAAGATTAACCAGGCATAATGGAAATATGTTCCTTTCTCCTAGACCTTGTGGTAGTCATTCAAGAGTTCCTTGCATAAGTATCCTACCTAGTTATACTAGACTCCATTTGCACACTGCATAGCTAAAGACACCACCGATGTGGGACCTTCATTTGTGCGACATTTCCGCATGATCTTTCTGGCCAAAATATGTGCGGTGAAGAGAACTGCTTAGTTGCCGATTGAGTTTATGTCATAGACCTTTTTCCTTTGACCAACCCATACTTCTTCTTCATATTTTCCGCTAAAGTGTGGTTCAGATCCTTTCCCACGAACTCCTCCATGGGATTCCACCCTTATTATGGTAATCTTATGATCCTCTAGGTCAACATTTGGTCTATGGGGATTTTATTCCCCATCCACAAGTGTCCATCATGTATAAATACCAACAATTGACACACACACATTGTTTTTTCTGATCTTCTGTCAAAGTGTGTCACATTCAACATATTGAGCAGTCCTAACTGCACCAACCCATTACCCCACTGTTGTGGTTCCAATATCGTCACTCCCCTATCTAGGTAGTGAACCTACTACAAGTACCAGTCTAGTGCGAACTGAGAGTACTTCTTTCCGTCATTAAAATCATAGTCCGTAAATTTGAGCTGCCAAATTTTTCCTAAAATCTCTCCTGAAAATGACACAACTTTCAGCAATAATGGTGTGAATGTACCATACTTCGCGTCTTTGGAATGCTTTACTAGTTTGGCATTTGGCTTCCTTGGTGGGATATATGGGAGAAAAGGTTAGATGAATGTTGCACCACCTTCCTTCGCCTATATCTCCTCCACTTATTCTTCAACATTGACCTGTTGTGGTTGCTTATGAAGTTTCACAGGTTTGGTAGACTTCTTGTCTTGCTTTTTCTTGGTTCTTTCTTCCTTTGTTTTCTTCTTCCTTGGTGATTGACATTATTTATATGGTGACAGTGCTTCTACTGTAATTTATGCTACTGCGGATGTTTCAACTATTGGTGTGGACATATCAATGGCTTCCATGAATCCATATAATCTCTGCTCATGAAAATTCTGCATAATCTCCTCCCAAGATCGCTCAGAGGACATAAACAGTGAAGTCTCCTAAAACTTCTTTGCACTATTAATCACTCGAGCTCTCAATTCAGCAAAGTTCTTAATATGAGAGGGAGTCAATTATTTATAACAATTCCGACCTTCGAACCTCATCATTAGATTTGATTTTGTCCTGATTATATTCAGATTTTGTCATTAACTGAATATGTATCCTTAAATTCTGCCAGTTTGTCATCTTAAATGCAACTTTGCATGTGCCTTTTCCCTTTTAATGATCATATTTATAATTTCCTAGCAAACTTCGACACATCCCCTATTGTAGCGTGCATCTATTTTATGTCACGAATTCCTGCGAACTTTGACATATTCCCAGATGTAGCGAAGTACTTTTAGTCGAAGCTCTCTATGCAGTGTAGTTTATAGTCCAGTGCCTAGTTTCAACTACATGTGACACTAAGAATTTCCTTATTTCTTCTTGAGGGCAAAGTTGTAGGGGCAGGGTTGTCCCTGTACAGATTCAACCTACTGCCATTTATTTTTCCGTGAATTAATTCTCCATTTAACTTTACCAACTGCACTACGCCTCCATCAGTAATATACTTAATAATATATAGTCCTAACCAGTGTGTTTTTAATTTCCCTAGAAATTTAACAAAATTAGTTTCATAGAGGAGAGCAAAGTCTCCTACATGAAAATTATTTGTCTTAATGTGCCTCTCATGCCAAGCCTTTCCTATTGTTTTTTGTACTTGTTGATGAAATCCTACTATAAACTTATCTTCTTCTAGAGAAAGTAACTGCAACATCCTTTCTTCCATTATGTCGGGGTCTAGCAATTCGTAAAAACTGCAATTATGAGGCTAAGGAAAATGTATTTCGTGGGAATCACAACTTCTTTCCCATCAACCAACCTAAAGGGTGTCCAATGTGTCAACTTTTTTCAAGTAGATCTATAAGGCCATAATATTGTTGGAATCCTAAAATCACATTCATCCCTGTTTACATTTCATACCTTTGTCAGTTCATTCTCCAAAATTTTATTGAATGATTCCATAGTTCTAGTTTCCCAACGATGATAAAGAGTGCTCTTTTGGTGGTAAACTTGAAATTCCTCAATTAATGCTTCAATAGTATTATTCAAGAAATGTGACCCTTGGTCACTTATCAATATATTTTGACACCCAAATCTAGAGAGTATGTATTCAAAGATGAAATTCAAAGCATTCTTTGCACTGCAATCCTTAATAGGTTGTGCTTCGGCCCGCCTTGTCAATTATTGCATAACTAAAATCAGGTTTTGCTTAGTATGGGTAAATTATTACACAACTAAAATCAAAATTACCTTGAATTTTTACAAATATTTATTATTTAGTAAGTAGGAAGCATAAATTACCAATAACTACTATTAAAGGAGAGGAATTTCTATTTGATAAATAAAATTAAAAGCCTTTTCTTTGAATATTTAAACTCTTGGTTTCATAGACTTTATAGTTTTTTGGTAAAGTTAAATAAAAAATGTTTTCTTATGAAAAACAAACCACCAATTTATATAGAGCAGGTTTCTGGTACTATTATCTAGGAATGATAAAAATTTAATAAAAACTCATGTTTCCAATTATACCATATCCCTTAAACATATTGGATAAGGGTTTTGTATGAATGAGTAAGAAGGACATAAACAATTAAAATTCCCACAACTTAGAATCAACCCATCAAATTTCCACTGGTAAGACCTCAAGGCTTATTATACAAAAATGTGCACTACAAATATAATTCACAACCAACAAAGAGTAGCTCTCAGAAAACACAAGCAATAAAATGTTGATATATATCCAAAATGTCATGATTTAGGGTGTAAAAAATATATATTTTAATAATTTTATGGAATAAGTTGGCTTTCATGGATACCACAATTGTAGAATATACTAGGAATGAAAAGTTGAAATAGTCAATAGAATTGTTTCTAGACAAATGAAAGAGGATATAAAAATCGAATAATCCTGAAAATAAAAAGGAAATCCCGAAGAAAGCAGTGGGAGATGAAGTGAAGGGAGAGAATTTAGGATTTACAAAAAACCTATAACTCTATACTTATTGGATATACCTAACTAAAGTTTGTGTGCTTCTCTCCTAGTCTTGTTGATGATGGTAGAGGATATTTTGAACTCTTGAGGCAGTATCATCACATAACACCTATAATATGGTACTTCCTTCTATAATAAGGTTGCCACGAAATAAAACATTTAACTCTACTCCACTTCAACTTTCAAACTCTAGTATTCCAACATTAGTTGTTTAAACATCTTTTTTATGTTTTGAACTAATGGTAATATGGTGAGTCAAAGCACCTAAAGCTTGCATACACACCTTTCATAACTAGAAGCAGATATATGTGTGTGTGTGTGTGTGTGTGTGTGTGTGTAGGAATGTCCTACCACCCTAGTGCAACTTCTATGACTTTTTTCTAAGTCAACTTGAAAACCATTTTGACCACCCTTAAGTTTGTGGTTACCCCTCACCTTCTTTTTACGTCAACCCTCTATTTGAACTAATTTTTTCAATGAAAATTCATGTTTTATGGTTTTATTTTTCTCATGTTTGTTTTGTCAAATAACTTAGTTTCATGAAAACATAATGAATATAAATAGATATACAGATCTCATAAGTGGTACAAACTATATATATTTTATTTATTTTTCTCACTTTTAGTTTGTAAATTGATCACCAATTTCAATAAGGGAATATAGAATATAAATGAGATATCAAACATTAATTATGAAAATAAAACATTAAAATAAAATAAGTATTATCATATTTAAAACAAGTATAATATGTAGTTGCTTGTTATGTAAAAAATAATTGATAGCCACTTTAGATTAATTTAAATGTTTATAGAATTAAAAGCCTCCAAAACCAAAACCATGTATACTAAAAATAGTTTATATAGTAATCATAAACCTCAATTTAAGATAGACTTACACATAATATCATATAATAGTATATTTATATCTCTTAAACTTAAATTATTGTTATTATTATTATTATTATGTAAAAAATTATATTAAAAATTATAAATATATAAATTTTGAAATACAACATTAATATTTTCCATATAAAAAACATAAACAATAAATAAATTCAAAATTGTCTAAATAAATAAATTATAAATAAATAGTTTATGCAAATACTATGCAACTAAATTGATCTAAATGAATATTGATTAAATTCATTATCCAATTATTAATAGAAAAATTAAAAACTATCAAATTGAAAAAGTATAATATAATATAATATAATATAAGATAATATAATAGATGAATGAGTATATTTATTGTCTTGTATATTTTTATTAATAAAACTATATAGTAAAAATAAATGTTATGAAACCAGCTCACAAAAAGATAGAAAAGATAGATCAACGACTTAAAAATAAGAGTCTTCGAGGGGGTACGTCCTTTACATTACACAAATGAACAATTCTTGGATGATACAAATGACAAGACCTCATTTCTATATATATACAATCAAAGCCTATATAACAATAATATTGTAGGGGCACAACAATAACAATACGGGCTTCTATGGGGCATAATAATAGCAACTTGGGGACTATATGGGCACACTAACACAATAAGGGGGTTACACTAATAACAATAAGGGGTTACACTAGTAGTATATAAACCTAACATGCCCCTCTCCTTTTGAAAAGAGTTGTCCTCGATTCTTGGGTAGTTCAAGATGCTTTTGTATATAATTCTCATCCTCCCATGTGGAATCTTCAGTGGGTAAGTTCTTCAACTTGATGAGATACTCTAAAATTGATCGATTTAGTAGCTATCAATTTCTTTTTTTTTTGTGACTACTTCCAATTCCAATATGATTTTTCCTTCCTCATCAAATTCTAGCAATATTGTTTGAACTGGGATCTTCTCACCTATAACCTTCTTTAAGCATGAAACATGGAAAACTGGGTGCACTCGGGAAGATGCAGGAAGCTTCAATTTGTATGTCATAGTACCAATATTTTGTAACACCTTGTACGGACCATAATATTATGGTGATAATTTATTATCCTTCTTAGCTTGCCTGAGGGACATTTGTTTGTATGGTTTTAGTCGTAGAAATACCCAGTCACCTACATCAAAACTTATTTTTCTGTGATGTTGAACTCCCTGTTGTTTCATTCTATTTTGCGCCAAAGTGAGGTCATGCTTTAAAATTTTAAGAACTTATTGTTGATGCTCAATGTGAACTTCCACTGATTGAACCCTAGAATTTTCTTTTAAAGTTGATGATATGGATGGTGGACGATATCCATAAAGTGCCATAAATGCGGTCATTTTTTCTGCACTATGGATGAAAGTGTTATGCCACCATTCAGCTATAGGCAACCGCTTATCCCATTATGTATGTTTATTAGATACAAAGCAATGAAGATATCCTTCCAAACATTTATTCACTATCTCATTTTTCCGATCAGATTAATGATGATAAGATGAGCTATGAGCTAACTGAGTACACAAATATTTCACCTCTTGTACTCCAAAAAAACATTTGGAGCTTTTTGCATATAATTGTTTCTCCTACAATAATTTGAGCACCTTGTCAACATGTTGAACATGATCTTTCCAAGACTTTTTGTAGATTAGTATATCATCAAAAAATACTAGCACCAATTTTCTAAGGAAGGGTTTGAAAATGGAATTCATTAAACCTTGAAATGTAGAAGGTGCATTGGTAAGGAAAAAAGGCATGACCAAAAATTCATAATGACCCTCATGAGTTCTAAATTTTGTTTTTGGAATGTCTTCATTCTTCATTCTGATTTAATGATATACTAAATGAATATCCAACTTGGTAAAGTAAATTGCTCCATGCAATTCATCCAATAATTAATCAATGAAACGATTGGGAAATTTATCTTTAATAGTAATCTTGTTGAGCTCCCTATAATCTGGACACATGTGCCATGATCCATCCTTCTTATGTACCAATACCACTGGAGCAGAGAAAGAACTTTGACTAGGTTAAATTATACCAACCTCTAGCATTTCTGAAACCATATGTTCAATTTCACTCTTTTGGGCATATGGATATCTATAAGGCCTCATGTTTAGGGGAACACTTCTTGGAATCAAACAAATAGCATAATCATGATCACGAATATGTGGGAGGTGTTTGGGAGTCTCAAATACCTTGGAATGACTATCCAAAATGTTTTGGAGATCTAGAGAAATAGATGATTTCGAAGTGGGAACCTCTAGTGAACATAATTGTGAAATTATGCCCCATTGTTCTTTCTTTAGAATCTTTTTCATGCTATTAGAGCTGATTATCTTTCCTATTTCCTTGCGATACCCCTTAATACAACTTTCTTTCCTTCCCAAAAAAATCAATAAAAGTTCTTGAAAATTATAAGTTATCTTACCCAAAGATTGTAGCCATTAGACTCCTAGTACAACATCCACACCACCCATTGGAATGGAAAGCATTGGAATATTCAAGACATATTCTCGCATGGAAAGCTTGATATTATGGCACTTTCCAAAGCAATTTATTGTTCCTCCATTTGCAACCATTACTTGACACTTTGCTGTTAGATATAGAAAGCAATTCAATTCCTTGGGTATCTTACAATGAATAAAATTATGGGTACTACCTGAATCAATCAACACTATTACCTTTTTCTTGTTGATATGCCCTTCTATCTTAAGAGTTTGAGGAGTGGTAATTCCTGTCAATGCATTACAAGATATGGTCAGATTCATTTCTTCTTTCTCTAGGATTGGTTCTTGGTCTATATCCTCTTCTTTTGATGTTTCTTATTCCTTTTCTTGCTCCTCTTCCCCATCTATGTAAATTAATTTCTTCTGAGCACACGTATGACCTTTAATGTATTTTCTATCACAATTGTAACAAAGCCCTTTTTCTATTTTCTCTTCCAATTTTTTTGGTGTCAACCTTGTAGGTGGTGAAAGGCTAGGAGCAACAAGAGTTCCATATTTATAGTTATGAGTGGTAGGCTTCCTTGTTGCCATAATTTTTCTTTCAATTTTTCTTGCAACTTGTATGCCTTCTCCAATGAATTAGGTTCTCAATGGTGAACCTCATGTTGGATGTTATCATGTAAAGTCCCTATGAAGACTTCAATCCTATGCTTCTCTGGAATATCATTTACCCTTATATTCAATTTCTGGAAGTCCTCAATGTGCTTTGCCATTGAACCCTTTTGTGTGAGATTTATCAATTGGCTAAAGAAAGTGTTGCTTTTTGTATCCTCATAATTGACCAGGTGACAAGTTGTTTATGAGAACGAATCCCTCTATACTATACAAACCAATTCGGTTCTAAATATAAAGATGCAATACATAACTTTTCTGTGTTTTTCACATTTCGTAGATCAAAAAAATTCTCCATCTGTAGTATCCATGTTATGGGATCCTTGCCATCAAAATTTATCATATCTATCTTTGGAATATGTTAGGTCTTCAATCCAATGTTAGATTCTATGAAATCATGATTAACATTACTTTTGTTCTCATCATGAGTTTTCTCTACTACCTATTCCCCATTAGGAGGCCTTTCTTGTAGCAGCTTTGTCCCACCTTCCTTCAAACCTTCCATGTCTTTCTTCAAGTATTCCATGCCTTTCTTCCATATGCTTCCATACCATCAATATCATCTTTCAAGGCATAGATAAAACTATTTATCTTAGCTTCAATCACATTCTTCAAATATTCCATCCAATTTTGATTACTAGGTGTTTCTATTTTCTTGATTCGAGTCATTATTTTTCTTGCTTTTAGGATCTCGATCTTGAATCCGTTGTATCTCTAAAATTTTGGATCTCCAATGTCTGGCATTGTGACCTATTATATCCCTCTCCATCCTCCTTCCAAAGCCACAAGTCTGATCGAAATAGGATTCTCCAAGAAAGAGTTATGGCCAATCTCCCAAGGTCACCTCATTATATACTTTTTCAGTAGAGCGAACTTGTACGAATTTCTAGTGTCATTATTTCGACCTTCGGACCTGAAAACGATATACAGAGTAGTATAGTCTGTCCTCTTTCTAAAACATCTTACGAAATTTCAATCTAATACTCAGAGAGAAAGTTATGAAGATTTTTTGAAGGTAACCATTTTGTGATGTAATTCGGGAGTCTGCAAAAACCCTAAATGTCTTGGACCATATATTCAAAAATATAGCGAAACAAGATTTGAAATTTGGGCCCGAAATTTACCATGATTTTAGCTCAAATTGATTTTAATTTGAGAGTATGAACCTTCATAGAAACAAAATTATAGCAAAAATGTCACGATGACGTGTTTGAGATGGAATTGTGGATCTTGCAGAAACCCTAACTTCCTCAGATCATGTTTCCAAAAATATAATGAGACAAGATCTAAAATTCATACCCAAGGTTCATACCGATTTCGGTTCAAATGAGCTTTTTTTAGCTCTTGAAACTTTATAGCGAAAAAAGTTATAGAGAAAATATCATGATGATCTGTTTAGAGCAGTGAAACCCTAGAATCCAAAGCTATGATATGAAATGTTACGAAACCGGCTCACAAAAAGATAAAAAAGATAGATCAACAACTTAAAAATTAGCCTCTTCGACGGGAAAACCTCGTTTACATTACAAAAATGAACAATTCTTGGATGATACAATGACAAGACCCCCTTTCTATATATAAGAGTCTAAGGGTTCCTAATACAATTAGAGCCTACATAGCAATAATATTGTAGGAGCACAACAACAACAATATTGGGCTTCTATGTGGCATAATAATCACAACATGGGGATTATATGGGCACAATAATACAATAAGGGGGTTGCACTAATAACAATAAGGGGTTACACTAGTAAAATAGGGACCTAACAATAAATATTAAAATAGATTTATAGGAGTACTCTTTATTAACTGTTATGACACTTGGTTTGGTACTTCATACAATGATAATTCATTTCCATAAATATTTAGATTTGATTGGTGTAATTTTTATTAAATAATATATGAATGATTATATTTATTGTCTTGTATATTTTTATTAATAAAACTATATAGTAAAAACAAATATTAAAATCGATTTATAGGTGTATTATTTATTAATTGTTATGACACTTAGTTTTGTACTTCATACAATGATAGTTCATTTCCATAAATATTTAGATTTGATCAGTGTACTTTTTATTAAATGTTATGACACTTGGTTGCACACAATAAACAATAAATAAATTATAAATTGTCTAAATAAATAAATTATAAATAAATAGTTTATGCAAATAAATTAATCTAAATGAATACTGATTAAATTCATTATCCAATTATTAATAACAAATTTAAAACCTATCAAATTGAAAATAATATAGTATAATATATGAATGATTATATTTATTGTCTTGTATATTTTTATTAATAAAACTATAAAGTAAAACTAAATATTGAAATGGATTTACAGGTGTACTATTTCTTAATTGTTATCACACTTGATTTGATACTTCATACAATGATAGTTCATTTCCATAAATATTTAGATTTGATCAATGTACTTTTTATTAAATAATATACGAATGATTATATTTATTCTCTTGTATATTTTTATTGATAAAACTATATAGTAAAAAATAAATATTGGAATGGATCTATAGGTGTACTCTTTCATTGTATTGAGGCTTCTGTGATCCATATTAAGTTAATGAGAGATTTTTGGGCGTAAATCACAAAATATTTCATTTGTCGACAACCACCTATGTGGTTCATCGTCAGTTGAATGAGCAGATCAGGCTTTTCATGTTAAATAGATAGAGCAGATACTCCAACGGCTGAATTCTTAGACCAAGTAACGGCTACATAGATAACGGCTAGACTTGGTATGACCATTATATAATTAAAAATATAACCTGGGTAAGTTAGATTCTTATTAAAATAAGAGTAAATGGATACTTTTTAACCAATTAAAATTATGAATATATGCTTTTAAAAATAAATTATAACCTAAAATAGTTTGGGTTAATAGTTAGTTATAAATTTATTTATTTTTTTATTTTTATTTTTTTTAATTATATAAATATGCATAAATATCCATATGTAATATTACTCACTTATAAGTCAAAGGGATTATCCCACAAACTAATAGTATTAATAATCTATTAAATTAATTTAAATTTTAAATAATAGTTATTTAAATAAGTTAGAGTAACTAGAGTAATATAATTATAATTATCATATTAGAAATATATAAATAAAATTATAAAATAAATCAATTTAAATTAAAGGTAAGTTATCCAAGTTGTTAAATTTCAATATTAGAAAAGTTAGTTAAAAGTAATAAATGCTAGGGTTTATAATTATGATAATAGAAATAAATAAATGAATTATAAAATGAATCAATTAAAATAAAAATAAGTTATCGAAGTTGCTAATTTCAATAATAGAAAAGTTAGTTAAAAGTAATAAATGCTAGGGTAATTAATAAAAATCAAGTTATATAATTTTAAAAAAATGAGTGACAACTCATTTATAGTTCTATATATGATTAAAAATAAATAGAAGGAATCCAATTCATTAGTTATTTAAAAGGTAGTTAACTAAATAAATAATAGAGTAGTTAAAAGTAATAAATGCTAGAGTAATATAGAAAAAGCAAGTTATATAATTTTTAATTTTTAATTAAAAATGAGTGACAATTCATTATAGTTGCAAAGGGCCCCTGCACTAAAGAAGGTTTCATTTCATTTTTATTTTTCTTCTTCTTGTTAACTATAAATTCATCATTTTCTTTCATAGTGTTTATAGTCATTTTCTTACTCACAATGTTTCTAATTCAATTTCCATCATTTTCTTATTAACATTGTTCATAATTTAGAGTAGCTTCTATTTGCTTAACCTTTTTCTAGTTTTTATGAGTAGTTAGAAAATGAAACTCAGTAATGTAATCTAGTTTACTTCATTCACTATTTTACTAGTCTTTAAATTCTCAATTAGGCTGATCAGTGCCATTTACTGTCTTTGCCATTTTATTTTTAGTTTACTGACTCATGGTGTTAATGAATGTTTCTGAAAAACCCTTCAAGTTGATAATTTATCCTAAACTAAGTGGTTGAACATTTCATTTATACAATGAGTCTTTGTTGCATCTCTGTATTTTCTTTCTCTTAGATTAATGAAGTAAAGAATTCCTCAAATGTCATCCCAAGGAGACTTTCTACCCAAATTGAGAGGCAAAGTAACTAAGTATTTCATTTAGTTTTACTTCTGTAATTTGTTAGACATCAATTGCAAATTTCACTTTTAGTTTTAATTCATGATTTGGAAATAATAGTGAAATAGAGATAGAAACTTTGTTTTCATTTCTTGCTTCAAGCTTTGCTTCCAAGTTTTTCTTAAGCTCTGTTTTCATTTTGTAGATTTTGAGCAATCTTTATGAAAGTTAGATTTAGGTTTTTGATAATTACATTATAAATAACTAGGAACTAAAGACCAAAACCCCCCAAAAACAACATAAAACACAAAAACAACGAAGTAAGAAGGGTTATCTAGCACAGGCAGTGCACTACACTTCATCAATTTACGATACCCGGATTGATAATTTATGTAGAGCAATTTAGGACACTAAATTGACCAAACATTTTGGTATGGTTGCCGGGGAAGTGTAACTAGGTAGCCTTATCCCTTACATTCAAAAAAAACGGCATGCATAGAGAAAGAGACTCTAGGGGTAGATTTATAGCTAGGGGCAGAAATTCAATTCCTACAACACCACCTACTCCACCAAGAACAAGAAAAGACACACCTCCATCCCAAACTCATACTCCCAGTCATAGAACTCCTGGAATTCCAAGGGCAGAAATCCAATCAAAAGAATCTCCTACTTCATCTACCAAGTCAGTCCTAGGGGAGAAAAATCTTGAATCTCCAACAGCAGGGATAGCCTTTTTCACCTCCACAGGAGAACACATTCTAGTTGAAGAATTAGGAACACCTGGTGAGGAAGAAGAAGTAGAACCTCTCTCCCATATTCCATTAATAGAAGAACCAGAAGAGGAGGAAGTAACCTTGCAGGTTGAACCCTATACTGACTTTGAAGAAACTATAATGGTAGAAGAAGAACAAGATGGATAATTCTCACTGTTTGGAGGAGGGGGTAGAGGGTGAGGTAGAGGAAATAATGGAGGAGGTAGAGGAAATAGGGAAATAGATAATTCTTTTGGATTCCCTATAGTGGATGAGGAAACAAATGCCACAATGAAAAATATCTCACCTCCTGTCCTCCTAAACTTCCACGGGTTGAAAATTGAGGATCCTGAAACATTCTTATTTTAGTTTGAAGTCTTGTGCAGAACCTATGACTATCTAGAGGACTGTCAAAAGCTCAAATTGTTTCCTTCAACACTAAAAGGAGCTACTTTGAAATGGTTCATGGGGTTAGTTACTCAATCCATTAGAACATGGAATGACATGAAAAAAAGGTTTTTGGATAGGTACTTGGATTATTGCATGCCTACTAATCACAAATATGAAGTGTTCAAAATCATGCAAAGAGAGGATGAAAACTTAGAAGATTTGATTGAGAGGTTCAACTATAATTTGAAAAGAGAAAAGATAAATGATTTAGATGAAGAAACCTTGAAATCTCTTTTATTAAAAGCCATTAGAGATGAGTGGATAGATATCCTTAACATGATGTGGAAGGGAGATATTTCTCAACTCCCATTAAATGATATAGGAGAATTGTGTGTTCATCTTTCAAGAGGGAAATCTAAAACAGGGAAAGGGCCAAGAGATCCTTCTCTTGTTAGAGTAAACAAATCTGAAACAGGATCTGTAAGTAGGGAAGAAATAGGTAATATGCTTGATGAATTTAAAACTGACATTCTAAGGAGCCTTAGTGAGCAACTAGACACCCTTAAAATACAAAACAAGCAGAAAACCAAGGTTGATGCTTTAGCCATTTTTTGTCCAAAATGTAGAAAAAAACATGCTCTAAAGGAATGCCCTTTAGATGCAAAAAATGTATAAACTTGTATGATTTTCTCAGAAAACCATGAGACCAAGGGTTGTCCTTGAATCCCAGGTCTTAAGGCTGTTTTTCAAGAGGAAACAGTTCCAAATTCTGCAGAACCTCTTTGTTTTGTTGCTATAAGACCTTGGCAGGGGCCACAAAATTAGGGATTTAATAATCAAATGTATCTTCAGTGCCCACTAAACTGGAATTCATGGCAGCAACCTTGGCCTCAACCTCAACCTCAACCTCAATCTCAACCGTGGGCACAAGGAGTACAAAATCCTAATGGTAGATTTTCTCAATATTATTAATATCCTCCATCATATCAGAATTATCCTCCCCCACACATTCAGCAACAAAATCAGCAACCACAACTTCAAAATCAGAACTCTCAACTTTCATTGTCATTTCCACAACAACTTCCACAACAAAACCAAAATCCTCAACTCTTACTGCCATTTCAGTAGAAACCAAATCAGCTACATGCCCAACCATTACCAAACCCCAACTATAAAAACCCTTAGAATGCTTACATGGTACAAGGACAACAATTTCCAACTTACATGATTACTCCTCTAGATCTTAATGATGTTCAACGAAGATCTGGAAGGAAAAGGAAAGACCTTCTGTAGTTATTCAGGAACAGGGCAGTTCTGAGGAAGATTCTATGAAGGTCAATAAAAGTTTTGAGGGAACATCTGTCCAAAACCAAAACATTGAAAAAAAAAAACAAAAAGAAACAGTAAACACAACTCCTATCACTGAGCAACCAGCATTTACTTCTACACCTCCTTTTCCTGAAAGACTAGAAATTGATAAAGGGGTAGAAAAACAGATCTTGTTTCCCAACTATAATTTTCTAGATGAATTGAAGAATGTCTGTATCAAAATTCCTTTGTTACAAGCCATTAGAGAAATTCCAATTCTAGCCAAAACAATAAAGGAGTTGAGCATAAAAAACCAGGAAGAAAAGCAAAAGAAACAAAAAATATTCACCTGGTAGGAAAAATAGCAGAGATAATGATGGGAAAAATTGCCATACAAAAATATGTGGATCCAGGAAATCCAATTGTCAAAACACATATCAATGGAATTGAAATTCCAAATACATTGATTGACTTAGGGGCAACAATAAACATCATGAGTAAACAAACTATGGAGCAGCTTAAACTTCCTAATCTTCTCTACACACCTACCTTACTGCAACTATCAAATAGATCAGTAATCAAACCAGATGGTGTGCTAGAGGATATTTCAGTATCCTTAGATTCTTGGGAATATCCTATTGATTTCATGATCTTAACTCCCAAGAACAATCTAAGAGAACATCCAATCATATTAGGAAGACCTTGGTTGGCCACAGCTGATGCTTTTATTAGTTGTAGATCTGGTGATATATATATTTATGATGGTAATTCAACAAAGAAAGTTACTCTATATCCTCCAGCAAAAGAAATCACAGAAATAGATGACAAAGAATGGAATGGTGATGAAGATGATATTCAACGTCTCTTTACTATTTCAGAAATTAGTGAAGATATTCAATTTTGAATACATTGAAAAATTTTGAATCATCTTCAGAATATGACTATGAGCAATTTCAAGAAAAATCTAATGTTGAATATTTGTCATCTAGGCAGATGTCTCTCTATTCTACGGAAGAGTTTGGTAGCTCTATAATTGAAATTTTTCCAGGTAGGACATTGAACATAAACAAAACTTGGAGAAACTACAACAAGAAGAGCTAATCAAAACATTACAAAAACGTTCTGCTGCATTTGCATGGGAATACACCGACATGAAAGGAATTGATCCTAAGACTTGTATCCATCACATCTACATTGAGGGAAATAGTAGACCTATCAAACAACCTCAGAGAAGGATGAATCCAAATCTTAGGGAGATTGTGAAAGAAGAGCTCCAAAAATTACTAAATGTAAACTTCATTTACCCAATTTCAGATAGCCAATGGATTTCTCCTTTGGTAGTTATGCCTAAAATGAATGGTAGATGGAGGGTGTGCATTGATTATCGAGAACTGAATAAAGAAACCCTTAAAGATTATTTTCCTTTGCCTTTTATAGATCAAGTGTTAGATACATTAGCAGGTAAGAAGTATTTCTCATTCTAGGATGGTTTTAGTGGATATAATCAAATTCAGGTGGCACATGAAGATCAAGATAAAACCACATTTACTTGTCCATGGGGAACTTATTCCTATCAAGTACTTCCTTTTGGGTTATGTAATGCACCTGTAAAATTCTAAAGAGCAGTACTAGGAATTTTTTCTGATCTGATACATGATTGTGTAGAGGTATATATGGATGATTTTACAGTCTATGGAAATACATTTGAAGAAGCTTTGGAAAATTTGGAAAAAGTTCTTAAAATATGTAAGGAAACAAACCTTTCACTAAGCCACGAAAAATGTTTTATGATGTTTCCAGAAGGTATTGTCTTAGGACATCACATTTCAGAAGATGGGATTAAAGTTGACAAGTCTAAAGTTGAAGTCATCTCTAAATTATCAATTCCAAATTTCCAAAAGGATGTTAGAAGTTTTCTGGGATTCACAGGGTACTATAGAAGATTTATAGAAAACTTCACTAAAATAGCATCCCCACTCTTCAAATTGCTTACCAAAGATTGTGAATTCAATTGGAATTTTGATTGCCAGTTGGCATTTGAAACCTTGAAAGAAAAAATTTCTGAAGCACCCATTTTAAGAGGTCCAAATTGGAAACTCCCTTTCATATTTCCAAGGATGCTTCAGATACATCTCTGGTAGCTGTATTGTGACCAAAAGATTTAATTCCGTATGCCATTTACTATACAAGTAAGAATTTGACTCCCACTGAGTTGAATTACACTGTGACTGAAAAGGACTTTTTAGTTGTTGTTCATGCAATTAACAAGTTCAGACACTATATAACAAGATATGAAACCTTTGTTCATACAGATCACTCTGCAATTAGATATTTGATAAATAAACTTATTACTAATGGCAGAGTTACAAGATGGATTTTACTTTTGCAAGAATTCAACATTACTGTGCTAGATAGACTTGGAAAACAAAACACAGTTGTTGATTTCTTGTCCAAGATTCAGAATATCAAAGAAGATTCTCTGGTTGAAGATAAGTTTCGTAATGAATATCCTTTTGTAGTAACTACTCAAACTCCTTGGTTTGCAAATATTGCTAACTACTTGGCCACAGGAAAGTTACCTTCACATTTGTTTCCTAGAGAGAAAACAAAAATTATTCATGAAATTGCAAGATATTCATGGATCACTAATGAATTGTATAAAAAATGGCCAAATCTTATGATCGGAAGATGTGTCAGGGAAGATGAAATGCCTGAGATTCTTAAGGCATGTCATGATGAGTCGTGTGGTGGACACTTTGCTGACAAGAGGAAAGCCTATAAAATCCTTTCTTTAGGATATTATTGGCCATCCATCTTCAAATATACTAAATAATATGTCAGGAGATGCGACAGCTGCCAAAGGGTAGGGAAACCTGCTCCCTCAAATGAAATGCGAGTACAAACTCAGGTACTCATCAAACCTTTTGAAAAGTGGGCCTTAGATTTTGTTGGACCAATTAATCCTCCATCTAAGCAGAAAAAGTATATGTTGGTGTGCAATGATTATGTCACTAAATGGGTAAAACCCAAAGCATTACCTTTTGCTAATGAAAAATCTGTAGCTAATTTTCTTTTCGATGACATTTTCACTCATTTTGGTATTCCAAGACAAATTTTGACAGATCAGGGATCTCAATTCACATCTAACCTGGTGGAAGGGCTTGTGGAAGAATACAAGATCAAGCATAGGAAATCTACTCCCTATCATCCACAAGAAAATGGTCAAGTGGAATCTACAAATAAAGTGATTGAAGAAATCCTCACTAAGACTATGCATCTACATAGAAGAGATTGGGCAGAAAGGCTTCCTAAAGCCTTATGGGCCTATAGAACTACATGGAAGAACACAACGGGACATACACCCTATGGACTTGTTTATGGGAAACAAGTTATGTTCCCTATCAACTTCCAAATCAGAACTTTCAAGATGGCAGTCCAATTGGGACTAAATTTATCAGAGGCACAAAAGCATAAGCTAGAGCAATTAAATGAACTTGATGAAATTAGGCAAGAAGCAGTTCAAACGACTGGTATAGTCCAACAACACAGGGCTAAATGGCATGAAAAATATATCAAGGACAAGAAGTTTCAAGTGGGAGATTGGGCGTTTTTATTTGATTCAAAGTTTAAATATTTTCAAGGGAAGTTTCAAACTCATTGGCTTGGGCCATATGAGATTGAAAAAGTCTTTAGTAATGGAGCAATGAGGATCAGAACAATAGATGAAAGTAAAACTCCTCTTCTTGTAAATGGTCATAGATTAAGGATATATCATAAACCTATTTCAAAAGAGGAGTTCATTAAGATTTTCCAAGACAATTCTTAAATGAAGTTATTGAAGAAGAATCCTTCTTCTCCACTAACTTATTCTTTATTTTTCCTATGAAAAAAATAATAATAATAATAATAAAATATAATAAATTGTATAAGGTTGAAAACCAATCATTGATTGGCATACTTATACAGAAAATACAGGGTGAAAATCAGAGGTTTCTGACACTATATTTTCCATTTTCTTTCTGAATAAGTAGTGACAAGAAGCCACAGTCACTCTGTAGTTTAGATTCTGCAAAATTCATCATCTCATCTCACCTCACTCTGTTTTATTTTACAGTCTCACTTCATCCCATTATCATATTTCATCAATAAATTTTTCCTTTTTCAGTATTCATTCCATCTCCATTTCATTTATCATCTTGTCTTACATCTCATTTCATTTCACTCACATAGCCATTTCCATTTCATTCATGATCCATAAGCCATATTTTACTTTCTGTTTCACGTTCTGCAATTGATTCTGTTCTGCAACTAATATGATTCTGCAGCTACAATTTGTTTATCAATTCAAGCACAAGTGTACAGTTCATAATAAAATCATGTATGCAAGGAATTGAAGAAAAACCAATTTTGAAGACCAATCATGCTCAAGGTACCTGTGGATAAACATCAAAAAAAAAAAAGACTTAGCAAGAAAAAGGTAAAGGTTCCAAAGCTAAATGCAAAAACTTATTTCAAAAAGCAATTGAAAACATAAGTTTGTATAGTATGTATAATCACATGTCTCCTTAACCAACCATTATTTGATTTGACTGCCACGATGTCTCTGCCATATCTTCCAAATTTAATGACAAACGGTCTCAATGATTCTTTCATAACAAATCTCCACTTCAAACTTCATAACCTGTACTCAAACGGTCCTCCACAACTACACCTGTTAACGATCAAGATGACTATGTGACCTACCTATCTACGAATCTCTAAACCCTTACTGTCTATTTATTACATGCCAACTCTTAAGTTTTTTTTTCTCATATCCATGCTGTCAAGCCAGGTGTTAATTCCTAGATTTACCTCAAGCTGAAAAGGTAGGATCAAGGGCCAACATCAAACCACGCTCAGCCTCGTAGCTAGCCCTACGAGGACAAGAGAGGGCTCTCTCCAAGTCAATCTCAACAAAAGATGATCTATGGGGCTAGAGATGACTGAAATATAAACTAATTTTAGGCTAGGTATGAAGTACAAGGATTTGATGTGACTTTTTGGGGGTTTTGTTGGAATCAAAGGAAATGCAAATTTTGGGGTGCGGGGATTGAGGCTCAGTTCTGCAGAGATCTCGATGGGGCAAGGTAGGCAACCGTTTTGGCACTTAAATTTTAATGAGATGGAGGGAAAAGATAGTTGAGGTGTTGAAGAGGGCAAGGGCAATCATGAATCCTCCTCAAACAGTTGAAAACATCAAACAACTAAAGCAAACCTCAAGTAGAGCATTGCACTTTCAATGAATTCTACTTACACTCTTGTTTGCTTAGTTCAGAAGAAATAAGATAGATGATGGCATACATGAACAAAATTCACAATTATAAAGAGAATAACTGTACCAATACAAATTGCCACATGAATCCCAAAGAGTGCTGCAAATCCTGGTCTCAATTCCTTAGCCAAAATACTCATAATGAATGTACAATGAAGCTCAAAGCTTTCTCAAGAGTCCAACCATGCTAATGACTGAAAAACAACATAATATAGACAAACATAGCTCATCCTTGCCTCTAGGGGTCGAGCTCATGGGTTTAGGAGCTGATCCAACTGATTCTAAACTGAAAACTAGAAACTACGCAACATAACAGCATGCCTCTAAAAACAAGGAAACCGATCCATTCAGTTTGAAACAACCTCTAAACTGATGAATCTACCTCTAAAAGTGAAAATCCAACATATTTACATCATAATTCATCAAATTTAATCAAATTACATCATAAATTTGCCATTAGGAAAGTGAAAAAGTCAAACTAGGCGAAACTAGGCGGAAAACAGAGCAAAACTTGGTCAAACTGGCAATTTTTCCTCTATGCGTCGTGCCTGATTCTCTATGCATAGTTCCTGTTTAGACCCACTTTTGGAGGCATTCCCGGTGTCCAAATGAGTTCCAGATGTGCTTTTTGGAAAGGTCTACCTGTCTACTTTCCAACCCAAGTGGAATTTTTCAATTTTGCCTCCATTAGCCCCTCCAAAAGTCCATTCTCCCAACACTGCTTTCTGTGTGTCAAAATAGGGGCAGTGAGGTCATTTTTTGAGTGTTTTTTGACCTTTTGAGGGCTCAAAACCTGCCCAAATTTCTTGGCCATAGGTAGGCAAGCATAACTTTCCATGAAAAATCCAGAAATGCAAAGTTTTTGTGATTTAGAGCCCTCTAGCAAAAGCAAGCGCCACGTGGCGCAGCACATAGGGAGGAAAACTTTGTTTTTTGTGCCAAAAATTTACAAAAATGCAAAAATTGCTCCAAATTTCTTGAAATTTGGGTTGAGTCTTCTCTATCAAGTGCTTTGATGGGCCAAGGAAGCCTCAGCCAAGATTTGAAGTCCTTCATCCTCTTTTTGCCTTTTTGATGCTCTCTTTAGCTTTGCTTTCAAATTCCTGATTCTTGCTTGGCACACCAAGTTCCGGGACAAATAATGATATGAAAAATTTCTAAGCATGTTCTTCTCATTTATTGCCTTCTCCAGCTTCCTCTCCAAGTGGGTATTGACTCTTTCAAGCCATGACTCTCGATCATCATTGATCTCTTGCTCCAATGAAGTGAACTCTATCCTCCTCCTTCGACCACTTTGGCGGTTTTGCCAAATGTTCTGTAACTCCATCACCACCTGCTGATATTCAAGCTGCTTGTTCCTCTGCTCCAAATACTGTATAGTCCACTAGGCTCTATCCAAGTTGGTGGACAAGGCATCAATGTCCGCCTGCTACTCCTTGATGATATGTCTAAGGTTTGCACTTTCTGGGCCCATGTGAGTATCATCACCCTCAATGAGGATGAAGTTAGTCTCTCACTCACCTGATGGTCCTTCCTCCTATAGAGGCCTCTTACCTCGGTCCTAAACCTGTTGTGCTGATGGAGTAAATGAGGCCCCTTCCACCCTAGGTGGAGATAACACTCACTTCGCTGTTGCAAACAACTGTCTAGTGCCTCTCTGATAAGAGATGAACACCGGCACACTAGCGGTCTCATGGCCCTGCTGATAAGAAGGTCCACCTGTCTCGTGCTCAACCTCTGAAGGTCCCTGTGAAGCTCTAAAAAACTCACGAGAAATGAATTCATCCCATGTGATGCCCTGTAAACCAAGCTCATGAATGACCACAATTTTGATGAGAGCAAAATGATAAAGATTGTTAAATTGTTGCTGAGGGGTCTTGTGTTGCACAAGAGTGGTCATCATTTCTATGTTTCAGCATATGAAATAAGGAATGTTCATCATCCATACCCGAGTGAAATGCATCAGCAACCTGATGTGATAAGCATACAAGCGGGAGAACCAGCCCTCATAGGTGAAATACTTCATGATGAGTTTCATTAAAGGAGCATACTCATCCTTGAGAAACCGAAAAGGAAACACTCTCTTAAGCTGCCTCAGAAAACCAGGTTTGATGTATGGTTCATAGTGTTTCCGGTTAATCTTCTGTCTCTTGCTCCATGGTTCTCCAATGTTTGGTATTCTGGTTGCCAATGAAACGGTTTCTGGTGTTAATGTGAAAGTAACACCGGCAAGAGTGGTTTGATCACCATGAAAATGCAACACAAATAAGTGGGCCAACTCACAATGAAACTGAATATGAGCAACCTTCTCGCAAAATTCATAACATGACTGATGCTGGAAATAAAGAGGGCAAGAGGGTAGGCCTGCAACTCGATAAGAGTGGTAGGTTCTTCTCTGATATGTCTGCCACCTCTATGAGGCTTCCTGGGTGCATGTCCCTCCGTGGGTGAATCACTTTGGGTCTCTTCTTCATAATCATATGAAGGATCAGATGCCATAACTGCTGATAGACAAATTGGCTTGGAGAAATAGGTGCTGAAACTGTGTTGGACTACCTTTGATGATTGTTTGACCTCTGCTACCAAGGGAAAACAGTGAAACAAGGGACTGTTAGGAGAGTGAAAAATAATGGGAATTTAGGGATTGTTGGGACAGTGTTTAGCTAGGGAAAAATGGGATATTGTGGGTGTTTTGTATAGGGTTAGGGTTTGGGATTTTACAATTAGGATTTTGCGAAAGGGAACTTGGGATAAGGGATTAGTGAATTTAGGAGGGTTGGGGAACTTAGGGAACAATGGAATTCAGGGATAAATGGGATAGGGATGTAATGGAGGAATGATGAACTTGGTAGCAAAATAGATTTTCAAAACCCTAGGCAGCAATTTTTGTTTGAGGAATTTGAAATGGTAGGGTTTGATTATTTGTTAAAACACTCACCACATCAACCATCATAACATAAACACCAAACTTGGATAAACAGCAGAGGTGAAGCTCAACCTACTTGGAACAAGGTGAACTCGTGCGATTTTGGTGATTGGAGGTCATTCTGGTGATTTTCGGGTCCTCTAGCTGTATGCGCCGCGCAGCATGCCCAATGCGTCGTGCCCCACCTATGCGCCGCACCCGTGATTTTTAACAAAGGGTTTTGAGGCCCAGTGCACCGCTCCTGGCCAATGCACCGCGCCTCCTGCCCAGTGCGCCGCGCCGGTCGATTTGTAGCGAATTTCACCCAAAACTCCCACAATCACTTTTCTTTGTTTCTCTTGCTCTTGGAGTGCAAAATGAGTTTCAAACACTTGGAGGAATGACTTATACATGAGCTTTTCAAATTTAATTTTCCAAACCCACTTTCATAATGTTTTGCCCATAACTTTATGTACAAACTTTGTTTTTTGGACTTTTCACTTCTTTTTAGCTTTGCAATGAACCATATGACCTGAGCTTTGCTTGCTTTGCAAGTGTTGGAGCTTTTTAGGCTAAGGAAAGAAACCAGGGTGCAGATGAAAGAATTTACAATGAGGAAAACAAAATTTCCATGATTGTGTACAATAAATACTAAATACTCTTTTTTTCCTCAAAAAAACACATTTTCAAATGCTTGGTGATAAAATTTATTGATGTTGCAACCTCCTCATGGCCTGCTGGAAATTATTGGACATTTTAACAGATTTTTTTTTACGAAACCCTACTGAAACCCTAGACCTAATTGACCATGAAACCCCAAAGACAACTTTTACAATTTTCAAGATAAAAATAAGACTGTGTGTGTTTCTAAATGAACAAACATGAGCCAGCAGGTAGATAACATGAGGGAAACTGGAGGAATGCCACTACCGTCAGATGATCTATGCGCCTAACGGAATGCAAATGATTGGGCGGGACACCTAACATGAAATGCAACAAGAGGATTTGATCTCTGACGGAGGGATGAAGATACCGACACTAACACCAGGCAGTAACTCCACAAAGCAAAAACTGATTCGTATATTATTCCATCAGGTAGGTCTTTGTTATATACAACAGGGAGAGACTATTCAGTTCATCTCCCGGTGACTATTCGCATTTCTAATTTAATTATTTACATAAATTCACCCAATCATGAGGATTAGGTGTCAACATTCCCCCCCTTAATCTGAAGGGATGTTGGTGAGTCCAAGCATCGTTCTGAATCGTTCAAGATTTTCTCTTCCAAGTGCTTTGGTGAAGATGTCTGCAATTTGCTCATTTGTGGAACAATGACGGAGATGGATTGTTTTGGCCTCAACATGATGTCGAATCAAATGATATTTAGTATTGATGTGCTTCGTTCAATCATGGAACTTTGGGTTCTTGGCCAAATTTATTGCAGAGGTATTGTCAATCATGAGTGGAGTTGATTGTACTTGTTTTACCTGCAAATCTTCAAGAATTTTCCTAACCCACAAAAAAATTTTTGTTGCTTCAGCTGCTGCCACGTATTCTACTTCTGTTGTGGAATCTGCTGGAACTGATTGTTTGCGTGATCTCCAGGAGACAGCTCCTAATCCAAGACTCATAGCATATCCTGAAGTAGATACCCCAGTTTCTTTGTCTCCATCGAAGTCTGAATCAGAGTATCCAATCAAGCTGAAGTCATCCACCTGTGTATACTTGATTCCAAAGTCTTGAGTTCCCTTCAAGTACCTTAGAACTCTTTTTGCAGCAGACCAATGTCCCTCACAAGGCTTTGCATAAACCTGGAGAGGATTCCAACAGCAAACGAAATGTCTGGTCTAGTAGTAGTTAGGTAGTTGAGACTTCCTACAAGTTGTCTATACTTTGTTGCATCATCAAATTCCTTTCCTTCAGTAGATGTGAGCTTTAAGTTTTGTTCCATTGGAGTAGTAAGAGGATTGCACTCTGTCATGCCAAACCTGTTCAACAGATCTCCAATGTATTTCTTTTGAGAAAGAAATATGGACTTTGGATGTTGGGTTACTTCAATGCCAAGATAGTAACGAACATAGCCCAAGTCAGTCATTTCAAAACTTTTTCCCAATTATTTCTTTATGGATGCAATGTAGCTTTCATTGTTCCCTGTCATCAAAAGATAATCTACATATACCACAAGATATGCAATTGTTTTGCCAATTTTCTTGAAAAATAAAGTTGAATCATCAAGATCAAAATGTTTGAAATTGAGTTTCAGAAGATGCTGGGTTAGTTTTTCATACCAAGCTCGCGGTGCTTGTTTGAGGCCATACAAGAACTTCACAAGTTTGCATACTTTATGTTCATGTCCTTTCACAGCAAATCCTTCAGGCTGGGACATAAAAACATTCTCTTTTAGATCTCCATTCAAGAAAGCAGTCTTTACATCCATTTGATGGACTTTCCAAGGGTTCTAAGTTACTAGTGCAAAGAGTGTCCGGATGGTAGCCCATTTTGCTGTGGGCACAAAAGTCTCCTCATAATCGACCCCTTCCTTCTGTGCAAAACCTTTTGCCACAAGCCTAGCTTTGTGCTTGTCAAGTGAGCCATCAACTTTATACTTGTTCTTGTAGACACACTTTCAGCCAATTGGTTTGGTTCCTAATGGAGGATCAACCAACTTCCAAGTGTCGTTCTTTATGAGGGTGTCTTACTCCTTTTGCATCACTTCTTTCCATTCATCATGAGAAGCAGCTTCTTTGAAGGAAGTTGGTTCAAAATCTATAGACAAGTTTAATTCACAATCATAAGAAACATCCATATCAACAGGTGAATTAGAGTCATCTACATCAACTCCATTTTGTCGGTTTGAATTTCTGGTTCCTATCTTCCCAACTTCATCAGGATGAACACTTTCAAGTGTCTTTGTCAGCCACTTTGGGGGACCTTTCTCAGATGGTCCAGGCTACTCCGTTGATTGATTTGGGACTGAATCAAGATTGAGTCTCCCAATTATGTCAATCACATCACTTAAAGCATCATTCATTGTTGGAGTTTCATGCTGGGGAGAGTGTTCTTCAGAAGAATATTCCACATGTTGATCTAGTATAGGAATACCCCCTTCAAGATGTGGAATCTAATTATCAAATTCTTGAAATGATTTTTGTTTTACGAATCTATCCAAGCGATCAAGTTGCCGCTCAACAACATTGTCAGTTTTGGATGATTCAAGGAAAATTACATCTCTAGATACAACAAACTTCTTATTTACTTCATCATAGAGGTGGTATGCTTTGGAGGTGTTTGAATACCCCAGGAAGATACACTTGCGACTTCTAGCACCAAGTTTGTTTCTATGTACCTTTGGTATCAAAGCATAACAGGTGGAACCAAAGACCCTGAGATGTTTTACCGAAGGAACATGTCCATACCACATTTCATAAGGAGTCTTGTTTCTTAAAGCATTAGATGGACATCTATTCTTTATATATGCAACGCATAGAACAGCATCAGCCCAAAACATTATCTTTACATTTTTGATGAAGAGCATGGATCGTACCATATTTAAGATTGTCCTATTCATTCTTTCAGCTACACCATTCTGTTGGGGATTATAAGGCACAGTTGTTTGATGTTTGATCCCATGTTGGCGAAGGTAGTTTTCAAATTCATTTGATGTGTATTCTTTTCCATTATCAATGCGAATAGACCCAATATGAGATTGTGCATCATTTTCAATCCATTTATGAAAATTCTTGAATGTTTGAAAAGCATCAGATTTGTTCTTCAATAAATAAACCCAACACATTCTGGTGTAGTCATCAACAAATGTCATCATATATTTATTTCCATTTGCAGAAGGAACAGGCATTGGACTACATAAATCTGAATGAATGAGTTCAAGCTTCCTATGTGCTCTTAAATGTGAATCATGAAAAGACTGTTTGCTATGCTTTCCTAGAATGCAAGCATCACATTGCTTAAGTTTCCTAGGAATTGTAGGCAAACTAGCAACACCATTTTTCTTCAACAAGCAGAGACTGTCATAGTTCAAATGTCCAAATCTAGCATGCCATAATAAACTTGATGGAAGTGTACCTTCTTCATGATGAGAATTGTATGAGAAATGTTGTGCATGAGCAGAGGTTCCTTGCAGTTTGAGAAGCCTTTCTTCTTCTATTCCCCTCATGACAAGTGAGTGGTCAAATGCTTTTCTTACCTCAAGCTTGCCATCAAACATATGAATGGAGTGACCTTGCTAGCAGATGTGGACCAAGGACAGCAAGTCTCTTTTGAGTTGTGGGAGATATAGAACATGATGAAGAAGAAAGTCTGGAAGACTAGGCAGTTTAAGCCTGATTGTGCCAAGCCCTAATGGCTTGATTTTTGATTGATCTGCAAAGTATACTGCTCCATCAACATTGTCAGTGAAATCTTCAAAAAAATCTTTTCTATGAGTCATGTGGCAAGTTGCTCCTGAATCAAGCAACCAATCATTTTTCCAAGAAGCAAGTGAAGCATTAAATAAATCTTCATTTACTCCAATGTTACATTGTGCCACAACATAGTGAGAAGATTCAGGTGCTTTACCTTTGTCTGTCTCATTAGTTTTACCTTTCTGTTGGTTTCTTTTCTGCTCAATTTTGTCCCATGGTAGCTTGCATGTAGAGCCATCATGTGATCCATTTCTTTGTAGCGAATGCAGTGCAAATCTGCCTTTTCTCCTTGAGAATGTCTGCCCCCCCACCTCTGAAATATCTTCCACCTCTTCCTCTGGAAGAATCTTGAGAAATATTATTCTCTCTATGTGCAAGAAGAGTTGTCTTCTTTTCCAAACCCTTCTCTTTTTCAACAAACTTCTCCATCATAAAATTTGAACTGAGCCCAAAAAATAATTACAATATTCATAGCAAAACACTAATAGTAATTTTCTATGTCTTTACAAAATGGAATCAACTGCAAGCTCTCAATATTCATATATCATGCATATTATACCATATCATGTCATATATATGCACATCATACATAGCGCATGCATTCAACGCAGAGAGATAGTGTTAACTAGCCCATGATATTTGTAATCCAACAATTCACCAGCACATCATAAGGAGAACTCCACACTTCATAAGAAGAAGTCAATGCAGAAATCATGAATCCAACATTAAAAAAGGCACCAAGCACCAGGCACGGTCACCAAGCTGGGTAAATACACAAAGTTTTATAGCGTAAATACCAACAGCGTCCTCAGTATACCATGTATTCAGCTGGTCGTGGGTTCAATCCACGGTTTACCATGTAGATGACAATAAAAATTTTACCAAACTTCCACATTTAGCATTGAGCTTCTGTGTTTAGCTTCCATAAAAATCGCCAGCAAGCATATCTTTTATGTCAATATTCCAGTATTAAAAACGCACATAATAAATCTGTGCCACAGAAGCGGGAGACAAAAGCGTTTGTGGCCGAAGTGAATATGAATAAAAACTGGAGTGTGGTTCTGCTGTGCAGTGGGGAGAGACGACATGTGGTGTGGCAGCGTAGTGAGAGACCTGTGTGTGGCACCAGCAATGGAACCAGCAAGTCGGACCAGTGGCAAATGTATTATACCACAGCGTAAATGTATGTAATGTATGGGCAGCAAATGAATGAGTCATTCACAAATTAAACTGTGTAAATGTATGTAGTGTATGGACAGTGAATAAATGAGTCATTCACAAATTAAACAGTGTAAATGTATGTAGTGTATGGACAACGAAGACCACAACGTAAACAGATATATGGAGCAGTGTAAATGTTTGGGTAGCATGGGCAGCGTAAACGGATATATTGGTAGTGTTAAACAATAAGAACTGTCGGAGCAGCTCCATGGAAACCCACAAGGTAGCACCCCATCAGATCGAAGCCATTCATCATCCAGCAATTTAATTCATCATCATATTTTTCTCTTGTAACTTCTCAATCTCACAAACAACTACTACTGTTGTGTCTTTCTCTTTAAGGAAAAGTCGACCGGTTGGAGAACACTACAGAGCACAACAATAAGATTCATAGATACAGCAGAGGGAAATCTTTACCTCACCTCATCTCCATGAAACCACCAGAATCAATGCTCGCTCACTTCTACCTGCCTCCAATGCCTACGATTGTCAAATCCTCTAACGCCTCTGGAAATGTCCAGAATGTATTTCAGAAGGTGAGTAGCGTAGCTTACGGTGAATATGAAAAAAATGGTTAGAGAAGAGGGCGCAGGCAGTGTCAGGCAGCAGCATTCGGGTGACAGTGTGGAGCAGGCTACCACATTTATGAACAGGCAGCATTTTTTAATGGAGAGCAGAGGAGCAGAGGAGCAGAATAGGGAGTTACAAAGGGCATAAAAGCTAAAAAAAGGAGCTGGCTCTGATACCATGTCAGGCCAGGCAGTAACTCCACAAAGAAAAAACTGATTCATATATTATTCTATCAGGTAGGTCTTTGTTATATACAACAGGGAGAGACCGTTTAGTTCATCTCCCGTTGACTGTTCACATTTCTAATTTAATTATTTACATAAATTCACCCAATCATGAGGATTAGGTGTCAACACAGGCAGCCATTTCATATACACATAGCCTTTCCATTCTCATATATACACAATCATTTCGTTTTCCATAAACACAACACTCGTTTTATAGACAGTGAGAGTAATTTTGAAGGTTAACCGAAAACAGGGGATATGGGGCTTATTGTCAGAACAGAGCCCATAGGGGTAAAGTATATGGAGGGGTATCCACAGCTTAAAGGGATGCTATAGAAGGCCGGATGGTTAAATTTTATTGAAAATTTTGATGGCTACCACGAAGAAATTACCAAGTCTTTTGCAAGGTCATTTGATGGCACAAAAGTGGACATAGGAGATATCAAATTTGCAGTCATAGAATCTTTCATAGTAGAAGCAATAGAGCTGCCGAGACAAGGAGAAATATGGTTTAAAAATAAGGAATTTCGTGGTGAATCTTTGAAGGTGATCCTTAGAAACCCAGGTATGGATGTTACAATATTTAGAAAGAGAATTCCTATTTCAGCACTCAAGAACAAATGGAGTAATATGTTGTTAATATTGCCAAAATTCATTACATTTGAAGAAAGATTTGGGTCTATGTATGTTTACCATATACGCTTATTAATGAATTTTTTAGAAAATGGAACCATCAACCTTCCCTTCTTCCTTCTAAACAGTCTGGGAAGGATGGAAACAAATGTCCAAAAGAAAATTGAAGCCATTGAAACAACTATGTATCATCATGGATTAGTGAAAATACTAGTTGAATTCCATTTGAGAAGTATATGGGATACATGGGAAGACTTCTTGGTAAGAATTTTTTTCCAGGATGCTTCAGAGTCACCTGAGGAGAGTCATGGTAAGAAAAGTAGGAGGAGAAAGATCAGCATTAATATTCAAACCTCCTCACAAAAGAATGATGCAGAGACAACTTCTAAACCAGAGGATAGGAAGCAGAAAGGAAAAATGAAAGAGAGAGTTGAAGAAATCGATGAAGACATTCCTGAACCTTCATCACCACAAGAAGATGAAAAATTACTCTCCAAAAGACTGACCAAGATTAAGGAGAAAATCAAGAAAAATAAAGAGATAGGAAAGAGGAAGAAGGAAACAAGAGAAGAAACCATAAGCTTCCAAAACCTGAGAAGGATCTCTAGACTCCGAGGTAAGGTGAAGAAGGTAACGTCAAAAGAAGCCCAGTTCATAAACTTAGAGGAAGAAACCCCAGTTCAATCTCCTGACAGTATCCCATCTGAACACAGTCCACAAAACTCCCCTCCACAAAATTTTGAAGGCAACCCAAGCAGAGCTTCTCCTGGCATAGATCTAGTACAGTAGCAAATCTATGACTACATAGAGTCATTAGAGAAAAATAATACGTCAATGGATCTAGGATCCTCAACTACTTTAGAGCAGCCTGTCAATCCACAAGAACCTCTAACTGTCTCTCTCAAACAAGAAATCTTTGAGTTAGAGATTTTGAACAGGCACATTCAAAAAGAAAATGAAACCTTGAGGGAACAGAACAAGCTCGACAAAGCCATTCATGACAACACGATGCGACACCTGGGATTATGGTACAAGAAAAACAAGAAGCTGAAGAAGAAAAATAGGAAGTTGAGCAAAACACTTATCAACATCAATTACAGACTTCTTATGAAGAAGACCAGGATGGCAGTCAGTGCAAAGAGAAGTAAGAAAAGGAAGTTGGATGTGCTGGTAGAAGTGTCAAAATAGATGCAATAGGAGAAAGAAGTTCACATTTTTGAAAATTGAATGGGGACATGCAATGATTTTGTTGTGGGGGTATGTTGAGCCTCAAAATTACTCTTTCCGTAGCAACCCTTCTCATTCTTTTTCTTTGTTTTTCCAAGAGAAAGATGCATTCTCTGTTGAGATTGCAACAAGATGATGGAGCTTAGTGAAAAGAGTTGCCTTCACTAAGTGGGCCCACAGGCAAATTATGGCACAAGTTCTATTTTTGATCCCAGAAGGGATGATCATAGTATGGGTGATCACAGTATGGGTGATCACAGTATGAGTGATCACAGTATGGGTGACCACAGTATGGGTGACAACAGTATGAGTGATCACAGTATGAGTGATCAAAGTCTATTTTTAGACTGTCTATCAAAAATATAAAAATCCAATATTATTGTCTCATAATAATATTTGGACTATAAACTTGATCTTATTCTCTTGGAGCACTTCAGGATGAGCTACGGATGTGGTACATGCAGATCCCAGAAGGAAATATGTGGTTACCTATGGGATGACTAATATTTGCATGCAGGTCTTCAGTTAGAACTCAAGTGAGTTGAGTTTAGTTGACTGGAGGTGCAGTTGATGGAGTTGTGTTCAGTTTAGTTTTGTTAAACTGGTTGTATTTAGTCTAACTGGCAAATAGACTAGACATGAGTTGGGTGAATTAGTTATTAATTAATTCAAAACTTATTAACTCATAATGCAACTATAGAATACATCAATTAACTTAGTTTCATGTCAGTGCATGTTCAGTTCAGCAGGGACAGGTGTTAGAGGATCAGATTGCTATTAGTTGTGACTATAGTTGTGCATGATGATTTGCACAATCAGAGCGATTGAGTATGCCAATGAATTGGCCAATACCAATAATTTTAGCCTGTGCTCACGCCCAACACAGTGTGAGTGATTCTTTGCAGGTGAAATACGAGTTTGGTAAACCATTCTCATCAGTTCTTGAGCAGGTATTGAGCTGGAGAGGCAGGCAAGCAGTGGAATAGATTTGGAGATCAGATCTGAGCTGTATTGTGTGTAACAGGTGGAGCTGGTACTGGATTGCTTGTGATAAGCATTGTACTTTGTAATGTTACATGTTCTCAATCATTAATATACATATAGTGTGGGGTTTTTAGCGAGATGCTTTCCCTGGGTTACATACAGTGTTAATGTGTGAATGCTCTTGATGTTTTATTGTTATTGATGCTGCTATATTGATGGTCAACGTAGAGGAGCTTATGTATTGTGTATGTATTCTGCAATAGTACATGATCAGGATAATCTTTGTTGAATATGTGTTAAATTATTCAAAATTTCTACATGGTATCGGAGCTGTTGATCATCAGATCTACTATTCAGGAAGTGTTTACATTCTATTTCTTCAGGCAGAGTCTGTAATCGGGCCAGGTAGCCTCTGGATTCATCCTTCCTTTGGAAGGTGAGATATCCGGTGAATTCCCATACAGTCGATCTCTGTATGAGAAAATTTTGTTCTCACGAATTCTAGATCGGAAGTGGTTGAGTTGGTTGCTGGTGGAATTCGAATTTGCAACAGTGTTGTTGAAATGTCTTTCAACAGATTGCAAATGTTATTCCAAAGCAAGAGCGACCTGGCGCTCAAGGATAAACTGTGAAAAAATAAAGGTGAGAATGGATCTTCATCAAAGGTATCTGATGAAGAGAATTGTGCTTTGGCTGCCAAAGCAAAGAAAGGGAAGAGCAAGAAAGCTTCTCAGTCTGGTGCGAAAGGCAAGAAGCAGGATATGTCCAAGGTGAAGTGTTTTCACTGTCACCAGCACGGACACTATGCCACTAATTGTCCGCAGAAGAAGAAGAACAAGCAGGCTGCTGGATCTTCAGCAGGAGAGGCTCTAGCCTCACAGTTTGAGCTTGATTTTTCATCGATCGCATGCTTGGTTTCAAGTGTGATGGGATCGGTGTGGTTCTTGGACAGTGGTGCGTCTTTTCACATGACGGGAGATAGAGATTTGTTCTCTGATCTGGATGACAAAGATCTTGGAGTGCACATCAAGATGGGCGATGATGGTAGATACAGTGCGACCGGTATCAGTACCATTTCCTTTGAGAGGGATTCTGGTAAACCCTTCGTATTGAAGGAAGTCATGCATGTTACAGGATTGAAGAAGAATCTTATCTCAGTGGTGATGTTGGAAGACAAGGGGTATGATGTTGTTTTCAGCGAGGGAAAGGCTTTCTTGCGTAGCAAGACAACTAGTGAGACCAGGAAGATAGGGGTTCGAGTGAGGTTCCTTTATCAATTGCATGTAGATGGATGCGCAGCAATGGCAGGCAAGGCAGAAGGATTGTTGAGCGCGATGATGGCGAGTTGTGGCACAGGAGATTTGGTCACCTTCACCATGGAGCCTTGAAGATAGTGCAGCAGATCACTACAGGGCTTCCTAAAGGCACACTTGCGTAGTCAGATCAGTGCAAGAGGTGTACTTTGGGGAAGTTTGTGAAAGCCACCTTCCACGAGAAGGATAGTCGCGCCACGACGATCCTTAAGAGAATTCACACAGACGTGTGTGGACCTTTCTCAGTTGCTTCGACAATAAAACACATGTATTATGTGATTTTTGTTGATGATTTCTCTCGTAAGTGCTAGATCTTCTTAATGCAGAAGAAGAGCGAGACATATTCAAAGTTCTGTGAATTCAAAGCACTGGTCGAGAAGGAGTCTGGGAAGAAGGTGAAGGCTCTTAGGAGCGATAATGGTGGTGAATACATCTCGGACGAGTTCAAGGATTTCTGCAAGGCAGAAGGGATTCGTAGAGAGCTCATAGCTCCCCATAACCCACAACAGAACGAGGTAACTGAGCGGAAGAATAGAACGATTGTGGGTGCTACGCGGGAAATGTTGCATGATCAGGGCCTACCCCTTCACTTGTGCACGGAAGCATGCAATACAGTAGTTTATGTGCAGAACCGTTGTCCTCATAGGATACTTTGCATGAGTACACCCGAGGAGGCTTATTCTGGTAAGAAGCGTGATCTATCTCATTTGAGGATTTTGGTGCTAACGTTTACATGCATGTGACGAAGGATGCTAGGAAGCAGTTGGAGCCGACCGCAGAGGTTGGGATATTTGTGGGGTACACTGATATGCCCCACAACTATCATGTGTATTTGCCAGACAGTGGTAAAACTGTTGTGCAACGGGATATAAAATTTCAGGAGGAGAAAGCCATGAAGTGTTCGCTTAAGAGGGAGCTACACTTGCATGCAGATGAGGAGGTATTAGTTCCTAAGGATGAGCTTCAGGACGTGGATCAACCACAAGACGAAGTTCATGGAGTGGAAGAGACCACTCATGCAGCGCCAACCATCAGAGGGCGAAAGCGCTTGACAGAAGTTGAGCGACTGGCTCAAGATCCAAAGAAAGTTATAGGACCACCTACAGCCCAACGCAGGTAGAGACAGTCACCTGATCGGTACACTGGATACATGGCTCTTATGAGAAAGTGTGTTGTGACTGAGCCATCCTCTTTCGAGGAAGTTGTGGAGGATCCCACATGGGTAGACGCCATGGTGGAAGAGTATGATTCTATTGTCAAAAACAGTGCATGGGAGATTGTTCCTAGACCGAAAGGGAAATCAGTGGTGGGTTCGAGATGGATCTACAAAGTTAAGCAGGCAGCTGACGGGAGTGTGGAGAAGTACAAGGCAAGATTTGTTGCCCGAGGCTTTTCACAGATAGAGGGGATTGATTATGAGGAGACCTTTGCACCTGTTGCAAGGTATTCTTCCATACAGATGGTTCTTACTCTCTCAGCGCAGATGGATGGCACATTCATCAGATGGATGTGAAGACTGCGTTCCTCAACGGAGTCATTGAGGAGGAGGTGTACATTGAGCAACCCGAAGGCTTTGAGGTCTTCAGCAGCGAGTCGCATGTGTGCAGGCTCAAGAGAGCGTTGTATGGGTTGAAGCAAGCACCACGTGCTTGGTACACACGGATAGATAGCTATTTCACAGGACTTGGATTCTCCAAGAGCGAGGTCAATCCCAACCTATACCAGATTGTGGTGGAGGGTAAGTTGCTTATCATTGTACTGTATGTTGATGATTTGATTCTAACGGGTGATGAGTTGTTGATACTGTAATGCAAGAAGGATCTTGCTACAGAGTTTGAGATGAAGGATTTGGGCCTCCCTCACTATTTCCTAGGATTGGAAATATGGCAGCGCAGTGGTGGACTGTTTGTTTCTCAGGGCAAGTATGCTCGGGAGATACTGGAGAAGTTCAACATGCATGGCTGCAAGCCTGTTGATACTCCTCTTCCTGGAGGTTGGAGGAAGGAGGATGCCACTTCGGGAGAAGAAGTGGATGCCACTATTTATCGACATTTGGTGGGGTCTTCAGTATTGGATCGACAGCAGTTTCTTGGTACAGCAGGAAGCAGAGATCCGTGGCACTCAGTTCAGCGGAGGTCGAGTATATGGCAGCAAGTTTGGCTGCATGCGAGGCTATATGGATGAGGAAGATCCTGGTTGGTTTGTTCGATTCTCATTTGGATCCTACTGTGATTTACTGTGATAACCAGAGTTGCATTAAACTCTCGGCTAATCCTGTATTTCATGATAGATCTAAGCATATTGACATCAGGTACCATCATATCAGAGATTGTGTGCAGCGGAGGATCATGTTGCTTTCATACATTCCAACAGAGGATCAGGATGCTGATATTCTGACGAAGGCTCTCACCAAGAGCAAATTCGAGTACCACTGAGGCAGGATAGGGGTTGCTGATAATCCATATCTTGTCAAGAGGGAGTGTTGAGATTGCAACAAGATGATGGAGCTTAGTGAAAAGAGTCGCCTTCACTAAGTGGGCCCGCAGGAAAATTATGGCGCAAGATCTATTTGTTATCCCAACAGGGATGATCACAGTATGGGTGATCACGGTATGAGTGATCACAGTATGGGTGACCACAGTATGGGTGACCACAGTATGAGTGATCACAGTATGAGTGATCAAAGTCTATTTTTAGACTGGCTGTCAGAAATAGAAAAGTCAAATATTATTGTCTCATAATAATATTTCGACTATAAACTTGATCTTACTCTCTTGGAGCACTTCAGGATGAGCTACGGATGTGGTACATGCAGATCCTGGAATGAAATACGTGGTTACCTATGGGATGACTAATATTTGCATGCAGGACTTCAGTTAGAACTCAAGTGAGTTGAGTTTAGTGGACTGGAGGTGCAGTTGATGGAGTTATGTTCAGTTTAGCTTTGTCAAACTGGTTGTATTTAGTCTAACTGGCTAATAGACTAGAGATGAGTTGGGTGAATTAGTTATTAATTAATTCACAAGTTATTAACTCATAATGCAACTATAGAATACATCAGTTAACTCAGTTGCATGTCAGTGCATGTTCAGTTCAGCAGGGACAATGTTAGAGGATCAGATTGCTATCAGTCGTGACTATAGTTGTGCACGATGATTTGCACAATCAGAGGGATTGAGTATGCCAATGAATTGGCCAATACCAATAATTGTAGCCTGTGCTCACGTCCAACACAATGTGAGTGATTCTTTGCAGGTGAAATACGAGTTTGGTAAACCATTCTCATCAGTTCTTGAGCAGGTATTGAACTGGAGAGGTAGGCAAGCAGTGGAATAGATTTGGAGATCAGATCTGAGTTGTATTGTGTGTAACAGGTGGAGCTGGTACTGGATTGCTTGTGATAAGCATTGTACTTTGTAATGTTACATGTTCTCAATCATTAATATACAGATAGTGTGGGGTTTTTAGCGAGATGCTTTCCCCGGGTTACATACTGTGTTAATGTGTGAATGCTCTTGATGTTTTCTTGTTATTGATGCTGCTATATTGATGATCAACATAGAGGAGCTTATGTATTGTGTATGTATTCCGCAATAGTACATGATCAGGATAATCTCTGTTGAATATGTGTTAAATTATTCAAAATTTCTACATGGTATCGGAGCTGTTGATCATCAAATCTACTATTCAGGAAGTGTTTACATTCTATTTCTTCAGGCAGAGTTTGTAATCGGGCCAGGTAGCCTCTGGATTCATCCTTCCTTTGGAAGGTGAGATATTTGGTGAATGCCCATACATTCGATCTCTGTACGAGAAATATTTTGTTCTCACGAATTCTAGATCGGAAGGGGTTGAGTTGGTTGCTGGTGGAATTCGAATTTGCAGCAGTGTTGTTGAAATGTCTTTCAACGGATTGCAAATGTTATTCCAAAGCAAGAGCAACCTGGCGCTCAAGGATAAACTCAGAAAAAATAAAGGTGAGAATGGATCTTCATCAAAGGTATCTGATGAAGAGAATTGTGCTTTGGCTACCAAAGCAAAGAAAGGGAAGAGCAAGAAAGCTTCTCAGTCTGGTGCGAAAGGCAAGAAGCAGGATATGTCCAAGGTGAAGAGTTTTCACTGTCACCAGCACAGACACTATGCCACTAATTGTTCGCAGAAGAAGAAGAACAAGTAGGCTATTGGATCTTCAGCAGGGAGGCTCTAGCCTCACAGTTTGAGCTTGATTTTTCATTGATCGCATGCTTGGTTTCAAGTTTGATGGGATCGGTGTGGTTCTTGGAAAATAGTGCGTCTTTTCACATGATGGGAGATAGAGATTTGTTCTCTGATCTGGAGGACAAAGATCTTGGAGTGCACATCGAGATGGGCGATGATGGTAGATACAGTGTGACCGGTATCAGTACCATTTCCTTTGAGAGGGAGTCTGGTAAACCCTTCGTATTGAAGGAAGTCATGCATGTTCCAGGATTGAAGAAGAATCTTATCTCAGTGGCGATGTTGGAAGACAAGGGGTATGATGTTGTTTTCAGCGAGGGAAAGGCTTTCCTACGTAGCAAGACAACTGGTGAGACCCGAAAGATAGGGGTTCGAGTGAGGAACCTTTATCAGTTGCATGTAGATGGATGCGCAGCAATGGCGGGCAAGGCAGAAGGATTGGTGAGCCGGGATGATGGCGAGTTGTGGCACAGGAGATTGGATCACCTTCACCATGGAGCCTTGAAGATACTGCAGTAGATCACTACAAGGCTTCCTAAAGGCACACTTGCGTAGTCAGATCAGTGCAAGGGGTGTACTTTGGGGAAGTTTGTGAAAGCCACCTTTCACAAGCATGATAGTCGCACCACAACGATCCTTGAGAGAATTCACACAGACGTGTGTGGACCTTTCTCAGTTGCTTCGACAGCAAAACACAGGTATTATGTGATTTTTGTTGATGATTTCTCTCGTAAGTGCTGGATCTTCTTAATGCAGAAGAAGAGCGAGACATATTCAAAGTTTTGTGAATTCAAAGCACTAGTCGAGAAGGAGTCGAGGAAGAAGGTGAAGGCTCTTAGGAGCGATAATGGTGGTGAATACATCTTGGACGAGTTCAAGGATTTCTGCAAGGCAGAAGGGATTCGTAGAGAGCTCATAGCTCCCCATAACCTACAGCAGAACGGGGTAGCTGAGCAGAAGAACAGAACAATTGTGGGTGCTGCACGGGCAATGTTGCATGATCAGGGCCTACCCCTTCACTTGTGCGTGGAAGCATGCAATGCAGCATTTTATGTGCAGAACCATTGTCCTCATAGGATACTTGGCATGAGTACACCCGAGGAGGCTTATTCTGGTAAGAAGCCTGATCTTTCTCATTTGAGGATTTTTGGTGCTAACGTTTACATGCATGTGACAAAGGATGCCAGGAAGAAGTTGGAGCCGACCGCAGGTTGGGATATTTGTGGGGTACACTAATATGCCCCACAACTATCGTGTGTATTTTCTAGACAGTGGTAAAACTGTTGTGCAACGGGATATAAAATTTCAGGAGGAGAAAGCCATGAAGTGTTCACTTGAGAGGGAGCTACACTTGCATGCAGATGAGGAGCTATTAGTTCCTAAGGATGAGCTTCAGGATGTGGATCAGCCACAGGACAAGATTCATGGAGTGGAAGAGACCACTCATGCAGCGCCAACCATCAGAGGGCGAAAGCGCTTGACAGAAGCTGAGCGACTGGCTCAAGATGCAGAGAAAGTTGTAGGACCACCTACAACCCAACGCAGGCAGAGACAGTCACCTGATCGGTACACTGGATACATGGCTCTTATGAGCAAGTGTGTTGTGACTGAGCCATCCTCTTTCGAGGAAGCTGTGGAGGATCCTGCATGGGTAGACGCCATGGTGGAAGAGTATGATTCTATTGTCAGAAACAGTGCATGGGAGATTGTTCCTAGACCGGAAGGGAAATCAATGGTGGGTTCGAGATGGATCTACAAAGTTAAGCAGGCATCTGACAGGAGTGTGGAGAAGTACAAGGCAAGATTTGTTGCCCGAGGCTTTTCACAGATAGAGGGGATTGATTATGAGGAGACCTTTGCACCTGTTTCAAGGTATTCTTCCATACGGACGATTCTTGCTCTCTCAGTGTAGATGGGATGGCACATTCATCAGATGGATGTGAAGACTGTGTTCCTCAACGGAGTCATTGAGGAGGAGGTGTACATTGAGCAACCCGAAGGCTTTGAGGTCTTCAGCAGCGAGTCGCATGTGTGCAGGCTCAAGAGAGCGATGTATGGGTTGAAGCAAGCACCACGTGCTTGGTACACACGGATAGACAGCTATTTCACAGGACTTGGATTCTCCAAGAGCGAGTCGAATCCTAACCTATACCAGATTGTGGTGGAGGGTAAGTTGCTTATCATTGTACTCTATGTTGATGATTTGATTCTAACGGGTGATGAGCTGTTGATACTGTCATGGAAGAAGGATCTTGCTACAAAGTTTGAGATGAAGGATTTGGGCCTCCTTCACTATTTCCTAGGAATGGAAATATGGCAGCGCAGTGGTGGACTGTTTGTTTCTCAGGGCAAGTATGCTCAGGAGATACTGGAGAAGTTCAACATGCATGGCTGCAAGCCTGTTGATACTCCTCTTCCTGGAGGTTGGAGGAAGGAGGATGCCACTTCGGGAGAAGAAGTGGATGCCACTATTTATCGACAGTTGGTGGGGTCTTCAGTATTGGATCGACAGCAGTTTCTTGGTACAGCAGGAAGCAAAGATCCGTGGCACTCAGTTCAGCGGAGGCCGAGTATATGGCAGCAAGTTTGGCTGCATGCGAGGCTATATGGATGAGGAAGATCCTGGTTGGTTTGTTCGGTTCTCATTTGGATCCTACTGTGATTTACTATGATAACTAGAGTTGCATTTAACTCTCAGCTAATCCTGTATTTCATGATAGATCTAAGCATATTGACATCAGGTACAATCATATCAGAGATTGTGCGCAGCGGAGGATCATGTTGCTTTCATACATTCCAACAAAGGATCAGGATGCTGATATTCTGACGAAGGCTCTCACCAGGAGCAAATTCGAGTACCACTGAGGCAGGATAGGGGTTGCTGATAATCCATATCTTGTCAATAGGGAGTGTTGAGATTGCAACAAGATGATGGAGCTTAGTGAAAAGAGTCGCCTTCACTAAGTGGGCCCGCAGGAAAATTATGGCACAAGTTCTATTTTTGATCCCAGCAGGGATGATCACAGTATGGGTGATCACAGTATGGGTGACCACAGTATGGGTGACCACAGTATGAGTGATCACAGTATGAGTGATCAAAGTCTATTTTTAGACTGGCTATCAAAAATAGAAAAGTCAAATATTATTGTCTCATAATAATATTTGGACTATAAACTTGATCTTATTCTCTTGGAGCACTTCAGGATGAGCTACGGATGTGGTACATGCAGATCCCAGAAGGAAATACGTGGTTACCTATGGTATGACTAATATTTGCATGCAACACTTCAGTTAGAACTCAAGTGAGTTGAGTTTAGTGTACTGGAGGTGTAGTTGATGGAGTTGTGTTCAGTTTAGCTTTGTTAAACTGGTTGTATTTAGTCTAACTGGCAAATAGACTAGAGATGAGTTGGGTGAATTAGTTATTAAAATATTCACAAGTTATTAACTCATAATGCAACTATAGAATACATCAGTTAACTCAGTTGCATGTCAGTGCATGTTCAGTTCAGCAGGGACAGGTGTTAGAGGATCAGATTGCTATCAGTTGTGACTATAGCTGTGCATGATGATTTTCACAATCAGAGGGATTGAGTATGCCAATGAATGGGCCAATACCAATAATTGTAGACTGTGCTCACGTCCAACACAGTGTGAGTGATTCTTTGCAGGTAAAATACGAGTTTGGTAAACCATTCTCATCAGTTCTTGAGCAGGTATTGAGCTGGAGAGGCAGGCAAGCAGTGGAATAGATTTGGAGATCAGATCTGAGTTGTATTGTGTGTAACAGGTGGAGCTGGAACTGGATTTCTTGTGATAAGCATTGTACTTTGTAATGTTACATGTTCTCAATCATTAATATACAGATAGTGTGGGGTTTTTAGCGAGATGCTTTCCCCGGGTTACGTACTGTGTTAATGTGTGAATGCTCTTGATGTTTTATTGTTATTGATGCTACTATATTGATGATCAACGTAGAGGAGCTTATGTATTGTGTATGTATTCTGCAATAGTACATGATCAGGATAATCTCTGTTGAATATGTGTTAAATTATTCAAAATTTCTACATTCTCATCACCAATGACTAGTATATATTATCTTAAGGAGGACATTTGGTGATTTACATGTTATGCTTTTATGTTTTGCTGTTTGAATAAATTTTTGTGTATTAGCTACGGGACGCAGTCTATTCTGCAACTAATTGGTTTTTCCACAGCTACCTTCATGCTTTAACAGGTTACAGGTGTCAAACAAGGAAACCGGCCACATGGGCATCTCTGGAATGGTCACGACATGGATCCTATCCTAGTAAACCAACCCAAATCGACAAAAAAACCATCTCAAGACCACAGTCAAAGGTGGAGGCAAACGAGGAAACCTGAGAGCAATAGGACTCTGTGTTCATTCTTCGTGGCTATTTAATAAAACCGACAGCTTCTGTTGTAGCATTTACTTAAACCAGCCACCAGTGATAACAGTTTCACGCAACTACCTTGTTGACTTAAAGTCACCTGTAGTTGATCACCCATTCACGCAGATCTGTTGTAATACGTGGACCACCTGTAGCTAAATTCTCTCAAATTACAGTTAGGATATTTTCTTTAAATATCAGTTGTAAAGAACTCAGAAGGAGTTCTAATTTCTTCATTTGTTAAGCTTAGACTTACTATTCTGTAATTTTGAAACGTATTTCCCTGTTTTTAATATGAAGACCGCATGTTTTATGGAAATCTGAAGGAGTTTTCTTAGAGTTGATTGATCAAGCGTAGCCTAATCAGTTGCAGAGGGCCCCTACACTAAAGAAGGTTTCATTTCATTTTTATTTTTCTTCTTCTTGTTAACTATAAATTCATCATTTTCTTTCACAGTGTTTATAGTCATTTTCTTACTGACAATGTTTATAATGCAATTTCCATCATTTTCTTATTAACAGTGTTCATAATTTAGAGTAGCTTCTATTTTCTTGACCTCTTTCTAGTTTTTATTAATAGTTAGAAAATGAGACTCAATAATGTAATCTAGTTTACTTCATTCACTATTTTACTAGTCTTTAAATTCTCAATTAGACTGATTAATGCCATTTATTGTTTTTGCCATTTTTATTTTTAGTTTACTGACTCATGGTGTTAATGAATGTTTCTGAAAAACCCTTCAAGTTGATAATATATACTAAACTAAGTGGTTGAACATTTCATTTATACAATGAGTCTTTGCTGCATCTCTGTATTTGCTTTCTCTTAGATTAATGAAGTACAGAATCCCTCAAATGTCATCCCAAGGAGACTTTCTCCCAAAATTGAGAGGCAGAGTAACTAAGTATTTCATTTAGTTTTACTTCTGTAATTAGTTAGACATCAATTGCAAATTTCACTTTCAGTTTTAATTCGTGATTTGGAAATAATAGTGAAACAAGGATAGAAACTTTGTTTTCAATTCTTGCTTCAAGCTCTGCTTCCAAGTCTTTCTTAAGCTTTGTTTTCATTTTCTAGATTTTGAGTAGTCTTTATGAAAGTTAGATTTAGGTTTTTGATAATTACATTGTAAATCATTAGGAACTAAAGACCAAAACCCCCCCAAAAATAACATAAAACACAAAAACAACGAAGTAAGAAGGGTTATCTAGCACAAACAATGCACTACACTTCATCAGTTTACAATACCCAGATTGATAATTTATGTAGAGCAATTTAGGACACTAAATTGACCAAACAAGATCCACAAATTGTAAGGGTCAAATGTTTACGTGGGATACATGCCATGTGGAGGATGTGATCACCCTAAACCTTAGGTCTCATAGGTTTCACATGGAATCATCTCCAGGATTTTAATTCCAGGCATTGTGGCAAAGTGGGACCCACGATGGCATGATTACAGCAAGGTTTAGTAAATTGGGTGGAATAAGGGTTCCACGTAATCTTAAAAGGGTCGTCCCTAGAAGAAATGGCTAGGGGAAGCAAAAATTATTTCCGAGAAGGTTAGTTCCAAGGTGATGTGGCCTTCGAGTGGCCCGTGCCCATATACCTCTCTTATGGTGCATATGTGTTAAGGGTTGGGTCATGCCTGCTATGAAGTGTTGAAAATGCAACAAGATGATGGAGCTTAGTGAAAAGAAGTCGCCTTCACTAAGTGGGCCCGCAGGCTATTTTTTGCGCAAAGTCTATTTTTAGACTGTGTCTATTTTTAGACATATGGATGATGGTCTATGAGTTGCAGGATGCTATTTGTGGATGATTGGTCATGTTGGTAAAAATAGATGGACTTCTATTTTTAGACATATGGGCGAAGTCTATTTTTAGACTGCCAGGCTAAAAATAGAACAGTCAAATATTATTAGCTCTAAATAATATTTGGACTATAAACATTATCTTATCCTCTTGGAGCACTTTAGTTCGAGCTACAGATGTCGCACATGCAACTGCCAGAAGGAAATATGCTTTTCTTATGGGTCAGTGGAGCTATTACATGATGGACTTTAGTTAGAACTCAAGTGATTGAGTTTGGTGGAGTTGATTGAGGAGTTGATGGAGTTGTGTTCAGTTTGACTTGGTTGAACTAGTTGTATTTAGTCTAACTGCAAAATACACTAGTGATGAGTGATGTGAATTAATTATTAATTAATTCACTAATTATTAACTCATAAATCAACTAAAGAATACATCAGTTAACTCAGTGCATGGACAGTTCAGTGGAGACAGGTGTTAGAGGTGGAGACTACTATCAGTTGTGACTATAGCTGTGCATGAGATTTTCACAATCAATGATGGAGATTGCCAATGAGGATTGCGTGGTACAAGTCAAGGGAAAACGAGTTTGGATCAGACCTATTCTCACATTGGATTGCGCAGTAGAGGCAGGCAGACAGCGGAGGAGATTTGAACCTGTGACTTGATTCAGATCTGAGCTAGTTTGTGTGTAGCAGGTGGAGATAGTACTGAGTACTTGTGAGGAGTATTGTACTATGTATTGTTACATGTTCTCTATCATTATAATATACAAATAGTTGGGGGTTTTCAGCTGTATGCTTTCCTCGGTTACATACTGTGTTAATGTGCGCATGCGATTGATGTTTCATTGTTTTTAATTCCGCAAAATTGATGATCAACGTAGAGGAGGTTACGTATTATGCATTCATTCCACAAATAGTGTATAATCGGGATAATCTCTATGAATAAGTGTCATATTATTCAAAATTTCTACATGGTATCGGAGTAGAGTTGATCATCAGATCTATTATTCAGAAAGTGATTACATTTTATTTCTTCAGGTAGAGTCTGTAATCGAGCCAGGTAGCCTCTGGATTCATCCTTCTTTTGGAAGGTGAGATATCCGGTAAAAGCCAATACAGTCAATCTCTATATGAGAAATACTTTGTTCTCACGAATTTTAGATTAGAAGCGGTTGAATTTTGAGGACTTGGTAAGCTTGGCTCTCCTTGGTCGATGATGAGGACTTCGTAAGCTTGGCTCTCCTTGGTCTTCCGAAGAGTTGGCATTCCTATCAGGACTCTGTCAATGGTCGGGAGAAATTGCAGGGATGGGAGACACTTTGGTCAGATCTTGTACAAGAGGAGATCAAGCGGAATACCAGGGACGGATCTTCATCAAAGGCATCTAATTAAGAAGATTGTGCTTTGGCTGCCAAAGCAAAGAAGGGGAAGGAGAAAGGTTCTCTTTCCGAATCCAGTTCTTCCAATGATGGGAAGAAGGTTGACAAATCGAAAGTGCGATGCTTTCGTTGTCATGAGGTGGGCCATTATGCTGCAAATTATCCACGGAGGAAATCCAAGAAGGGATCCGGGGAAGGATCTGAAGGTGAGGCACTTGCTTCACAGTTTGAGTTGGATTTCACACTCTTCGCATGCATGGTTTCATCCATGGTGGGAAGTGGTTGGTTTCTTGACAGTGGAGCTTCTTTCCACATGACCGGTGACAAGAGTTTGTTCAGTACTTTGGAGGAGAAAGATCTCCAAATACTCATAGCGGTGGGTAATGATGAGAAGTATAGTATCTCAGGTGTAGGGACGGTTATTTTTTAGAGGGAGAATGGAGCTCACCTTACCTTGACCGATGTCGAGTATGTACCAGGACTGAAGAGAAACTTGGTGTCGATCGTGATGCTGGAAGACAAAGGCTCTGATGTAGTCTTCCTTAGACACATCATCACTAGACAGGTGAAGCAGATTGGTTCACGGGTCAAGAACCTGTATGCTCTTGAAGTTCAAGATGCATGCAAAGCCTTGAGCAGCGAGGAAACTGATGGAGACTCGGTGGTTGAGAGGGAGCTTATATTACCTCTCAACATGCAGAGCCAGAAGAAGTCTCAGACGATTGTGGAGGAGCCACGATTGGTGCAGCAACTTCAGGAGGTTGTGGAGCAGCCACAACAAGGGAAGCTGAGAGGAGATCAAGTAGAGGCATCTACTCATGCAGAGACCTCCAAAAGGGGGAAAATTTGAGCCAGGTGGGCTGAGGGATCACATGCAGCCATACCTCCAGGTAGGAGGTGGGGTGATATAGAGTGATCGCCCCAATGAGGAGGGGCAGGATCCTTGAGGTACCCAACCTCTTGGATGAGACCTTGCTACAGGAGCCCCGATGTGGAGTAGCAGGACTAATTGATTGGGTAGAGACAGATGCGAATGGAGTGGCAGAGAGAGCGATAGTGTAGGGAATCCCAGGACAGCGCATAGCTAGCAGGTTGCAGCAATGCGAGAGGCACAAGTGTTTTGCACAGTGCTAGGTGGCACAGAGAAGTGTGCAATGGTGCGAGATGCATGGCGATGTTGCAGTATCACAGATGTCAGAGAGGGAGCACTTGTCAGCAGCAGGTAGAGCTTCAGCATCAAAGTATGTTCCTAGCCCAACAGAGTGGTCAGTTGGGAGTGTTTTTGTTCCAAGTGTTGTTGGAGCAAGTGGACCAGGCAAATGTGTTTCATGCAGAACATTCCAGAGTTGCAAGATAGTTAGGGGTTGTAGATAATCCATATCTTGTTGAGAGGGAGTATCGGATATGCAACAAGATGATGGAACTTAGTGAAAAGAAGTCGCCTTCACTAAGTGGGCCCGCAGGCTATTTTTGGCGCAAAGTCTATTTCTAGACTATGTCTATTTTTATACATATGGATCATGGTCTATGAGTTGCAGGATGCTATTTGTGGATGATTGGTCATGTTAGTAAAAATAGATGGACTTCTATTTTTAGACATATGGGCGGAGTCTATTTTTAGACTACAAAGCTAAAAATAGAATAGTCGAATATTATTAGCTCTTAATAATATTTGGACTATAAACATTATCTTATCCTCTTGGAGCACTTCATTTCGAGCTACAGATGTGGCACATGCAACTGCCAGAAGGAAATACACTTTTCTTATGGGTTAGTTGAGCTATTGCATGATGGACTTCAATGAGAACTCAAGTGATTGAGTTTGGTGGAGTTGATTGAGGAGTTGATGGAGTTGTGTTCAGTTTGACTTGGTTGAACTAACTGTTGTATTTAGTCTAACTGCAGAATACACTAGTGATGAGTGATGTGAATTAATTATTAATTAATTCACTAATTATTAACTCATAAATCAACTAAAGAATACATCAGTTAACTCAATGCATGGACATTTCAGTGGAGACAGGTGTTAGAGGTGGAGACTACTATCAATTGTGACTATAACTATGCATGAGATTTGCACAATCAATGATGGAGATTGCTAATGAGGATTGCGTGGTACAAGTCAAGGGAAAATGAGTTTGGATCAGACCTATTCTCACATTCGATTGCGTAGTAGAGGCAAGCAGACGGTGGAGGAGATTTGAACCTGTGACTTGATTCAGATCTGAGCTAGTTTGTGTGTAGCAGGTGGAGATAGTACTAAGTACTTGCGAGGAGTATTGTACTATGTATTGTTACATGTTCTCTATCATTATAATATACAGATAGTTGGGGGTTTTCAGCTGTATGCTTTCCCCGGTTACATATTGTGTTAATGTGCGCATGCGATTGATGTTTCATTGTTTTTCATTCCGCAAAATTGATGATCAACGTAGAGGAGGTTATGTATTATGCATGCATTCCGCAAATAGTGTATAATCGGGATAATCTCTGTGAATAAGTGTCATATTATTCAAAATTCCTACATGAAGTGGGGTTATTACATGACCAATATGAGTGGGTCAACAGCTAACGTAACCCTACCATGTGGTAGTGAGGTGGCCAACTGGGATATCCATGTGGGCACCATGTGGCAGGTTGATGACGTGGCACAATCTATTTGGACTAGACTTTAATCAACCATATCTTTTGATCAAAGAGTCTAATTAAACAAAGCTTGTATCATTGGAAAGGTCTCAAGGAGATGAACACAATGATGTTAACCAATTTAAGTTCTAATATGGTTGAAAAAGAATAAAAACTTAGACCCCATTTTCGTAATGGGACATTGGAGGTTGGGTCATCATAATAACTACATCCTTCTACCCTTAGTTGGGTTGGGGATAGTAAGGAGTGTGTCATAGTGTGGTATAAGAGCTTCCATATTCAACACTTGGACTGGAAGGGCTCTATCTTAGAACTAATAAGCAAAGGTTTGACACTAGACATTCGAGGATCCAGGGAGGCCTTAAAGCCTTATGTTGAGCATTAGAAACCTGGTTTTTTGTGTATTGATTATATGTGTTGCTTGACGTATTTTATTGTGACATCTGCATGTAACATGGTATCGATGATCTATATGATTTTTCTTGAAACTCATGCACTAATTAAGGTGTAATGTTACACCTAGTCTCACACTCACATATTCCCTTCAGCAAGACAAGGTGATAGTGTTTGTTATGTATCTAAATTTTGTTAAAATATAACAGTTATGTGTGTGTATGATAGCACGTAAAATACACTAAGGCCCAAAGAGATGAAGGTAAAAGACCACAAGAACAGCAAAGGGTGGTACAACATAGAACCAATGGACCAAGGAATGAATAGTAAAATGGTGTGATATAGCTTCGATCAATCACAACATGGATATGAAGAAGAAAGAAATAATGGGGCCAGAGTAGATCTACAAAGAGGCATAGGTTGTCCAGTGCATACACTGCAAACATAGGCACTCTGCTAAGTAATCCTAAAAAGGACTTAAGCACCCATGAATAAAAATATGAGAATGCTCACAGAAGGCCACAACATCATCACTATCATCATCATCATGGAAAAGGGAGGGAAAAAGAATATGTACCATAGGAATTTAAGAAGGCAGATCCTCCTACCTTTGATGGTGAGATGAAGAGATTTGGGGTTGCAAAAGCTTGGTTGCTAGGAATGAATAAGTTCTTCTAAATTCATGACTATTTATAGAACATGTAAGTGAAGGTACCTACTTTCAACCTAAAAGGTAAGGCTGATATATGGTGGGAAGACCTGAAAATGTAAAGGGAAGAGAAGAGGAGTTGTACTAGAAGGAATTCGAGGAATATTTCATGAATTAGTAGTTATCTAAGAGATGATTTGACAACAAGGCTAAGGATTTTTATGAAATCAAATTGGGTTAAATGACAGATGATGAGTACACCACAAAGTCTTGAGTTGCTAAGGTAGGTTCCCTACCTTGAGGAAGAAAAATCAAATATTGAAGGGTATGTTAGTGGATTGTCGCAATCCATCAAATATAGAATCAAGTTTGATGAGCCCAAGTCATTAGAGGACACAATCCATAAATTGAATGATTTCTATGAGTATTTTAAGCATAGGTCTGAGTACTGTTGGACACCTAATCCTCTAACAGTTGGTGTGAAAGTTGAACAGCCAAAAGGGGTCCAAGGGACCACTTGGAATATGAAACCAAGGGTCACCCCTATGTATTATAAATATGTATCATTGTGAATAAGAAATGAAATCTCATGTTTATCTTTCCTATTTTGTCTTTGACATGTGTGTGTTTAACATGGTATCAGAGTTGCAGGTGTATTCCTGACCTGCATAATTACTGTGAGCCTAATTTTACATATCTGTTGGTCTGCCATTTTCCAGCCTATCAGAACTGTCCTTCTGTAGTAATGCCACACTTAACAGTTTTCAAAGTTTCTTTGTATTCTGAAATCTACACATCTTAATTTAGCCTTTTTTTGTCCACCAACTCTACTGATTCTCTGGGTTAAGCACTCAGGTTGCCAATAGATTGATGGTACGAAACACACGTAGTCTTCGACTCCAGTGTAGCAATTCCAGTGAAATTCTTGTTTATCAGATTGATTCATCCCATATAATAATCACCAACTCCCTATCAACCTGAGATGTCATCCATTTGGCAGCGACTAACAGTACACGGGACCTGCATGTGATAACCCCTTGCAAAGACAGCACAGTGAGATCTCTGCCTCAGTTCCAATTCCACACCACTTCAGGGAGTGGAGCAAAAAAAGGCATGGGAATGGGGTTGGGCACTATGGATGAACTGTCTCCCTCATATTCACCAACATTAGAACTCCAGTGAGTACCCACTAGTGACCATATTCTTTAGAACACAGACTAAATCCTTTGTATAATGGATATAATCTGTAGCTCTAGCTCCTTTTGAAATTTACATAGATATGCAAAACACGCTCTTGACCTTTCTTATATGATCAAGGGCCTCAAAACTTGCTTTGAAAAGTTCCATACACAGATGGATTCCTACAATTAGAACTACATGATGTTTTTCATTGAGTAAAGAACTAGCGGATTTCATAAAATTCTCTGCAATATCTGTCACTTTCCGTATAATCCGTACAGAGCATAAAGTTTCCTTCTTGCGGATGTTCGGATTGCTATTGTGAAGAAGTTTCTCAACTTCAGGGGCAAGGTCACAAGCCATTTCAGCTGAGCATATATTTCCCAATGCACAAAGTGCAAGCCCGACTATGTATTGATTCATGTGATTCAAGTCTTGTTTGAGAGAATTTGTAACCAGCATAAGCACTTCCTGTCTTTGGTTAAGAAGCAACATGAGGCCAAGATATCCTATGCGTTTCTCAGGAAAGCCAGCAGATGCAATAGACTTCAAGCATTCCATTTGCCCAAAATGTGTTGGATAACCAAGCATGTGAATGAACATGAGCTTGGCTAGATTGCGATGTCTATAATCCTGATCATATTCACTAATTTCAGTACATATAGCTGCACACTTCTTTCTAACAACATCACGCCCCTCAGCAACAGTTTTACATGTACGAATGGCTTGAATCATATCGCTTAGTCGTATTTCCGTCATGAAGGCAATCATGATTCTGAGATCTAAGACTTCGACTCCGATTAATCCAAATTATTGGTAAATGTTGGGCCCCTAGCAATCCTTGCAGCATAGATCAGTGAGACATAAAATCTTTAAATAATTACTGGATTCCAAGGATCAACACTAACTCATCAACATCATCTCTAATCTGCATGAGAAAATTGAAATGGATCGTGCACTGTTGATGCAAAAATCAAAAGAAAACAAGGCGAACATAGGGAAGGAATAAGGTTGTAAGTGGGCACATGCACATATTATTGGCGCTCTTTCATCCCAGTATAGCTGAGTTTGGACCTCCATATATTGTCGATTGACCATTCTACATTGGTGTGGCACTCGATGGCATCATTTTCGAGGTCACATTTGTTCTTGGTTTTTATTTCCAATAAATTCGTTCAGACCTTGTAGTGCGTTAGGATCTCTTCCCAAGTTCATTGAAGCATCATTTGCTACATTGAAATTAGTACTGGGTTGTTTGCTACAGTGACTTGGTGATATTGGTATCTTGCTACTCATCTAATAGTTGCAACTATTTATCATTTTATAAGTCAATTTTTAGCTGAAGATAACGTCACTTCTCTGATTATATCGGTTTGAAATGGATCAAATAGCTGATGTATTGAAACTACTGAATAATTTAATACATTCCACTGTTGATGAGATGGTTAAGATCAACAAAACCTCTTTTTCCAATATTAATTTTTTTCTCCAAAATACACATGAGAATATTGAATTTTTGCAGCTTGAATCTCAACTACGGCAGGAAGAATTATAGTAGTGGAGTCATCACTCTGAACCTTTTTCTGTTCAAAAGATTGAAACAGACTCACATAAGCAGCAAGACAATAATGTTACAGTTGATTCAGATACATTGCCCAATAAAGCAGCAGAGTGACATGCAGATGCAGAAGTTCAGTTTGCACTTCCCAAGCCCATCATCAGACCTTGCGAAGAGCTTGTCCATAACAAGCACAGACTGGTCATGGATATGACAAGGACGTGTCCTTTCATATTCCAGATTACTCAAAGCCCATTCAGTTTCAAAGTGTTGGATTTATTCATGGAAGTTCATCTTCAGTTGTTCCAAATTCTGCTCCTCTTCCACATTAACAACAACAAGTTGTGAAATGCCAACACTATGACCGAGTTGGCCATATTAAAGGTCATTGTTTTTATCTTCATCCATGTAAGCACTGTCATAAAACTAGTCATTATTCAAACAGATGCTTTGAAAACAAACCTCCTGCAAGAACAAAGATTCATCTTGGATGGATCGCTTCTTAGCAATGGGCATCAACAGCCAAGAAGCTATTCCAGTCATATGTCAGAACTTGTTCTAGAGTATTGAATAGTCTTGCAGTTAAGTTTTCTCCATCATCTCACTTTGTATCTGATAGAGGGGAAATGATGGTCATCTACAAGCTTCAAATCCACATCAAGCGAGCCTAAGCCACAACCTACCACACCAGATTTAGAGTTGTAGCCAGAAACAAAGATGCCCCTGAGCATGCCTTCAGTTGGTGATGCCTCTTCAAAGAATCGGGGACATTTCCTCTAGCAGAAGACTTCATCTTCTTGCCAGTTTTGGAAGAGTTCCAAGAATTTCATTAAGCATTCCAGAGTTGGTGGTAATCCTTAAATCATCACAAGTTGAGACCTCCCTTTTTAGGTTGAGGTTCTCCCTTTTATGCGGGGTGAGACCTCCCTTTCATGGTTGAAGGTTTCCCTATTCAAAACATCAGGAGTACTTCCTCTAGCAGAAGACCAGAGCTTCATGCCAGACTTGGAAGAGTTCTGGGAACTGCACTAAGCATTCCATTGTTGGTGTTCATCCTTAAACCACAGCCCTTTATACCAACATTTCAGAGAGCACATTCAACCTAGTGTTGCCATGCATTTTTGCACATTTTGTATTACAGCTCTCTTCTTGGATTCATACATAACCCTTTGGATTAAGGAGGGAATGTTGGACACCTAATCCTCTAAGGGTTGGTGTGGAAGCTGAACAACCAAAAGGAGTCCAAGGGACCACTTGGAATATGAAATCAAGGGTCACTCCTATGTATTATAAATATGTATCATTGTGAATAAGAAATGCAATCTCATGTCTATCTCTCCTATTTTGTCTCTGCCATGTGTGTTTTTAACAAGTATAAATCGGATTAGAAATTCAAGGGAAATACCAAGTTTAAATGGAAAAGGAAAAAGGAAACCAAAGGAGCGAGTGTGACCCCTGTTAACCAAGTAAATCAGCATAGGTCCAACACTACCATCAAAATTCATTTTACCTGGGAAGAAGCCAAGAATCATGAGAATGTCCACATAAGTGTTGTACTTGTGGAGGAAATCACTTAAGGAAAATTTTCCCATAGAAAAAGTACATTGGTTCAAGCCTATACAACACACAAGAGATATAGATAGTCAAGGACATTGCTCAAAGCATACCTAGAATCTATGCAACAGTGGATAATTGTCAAGTTGGTCATCAAGTGGTGATTATAGAGATGGAAGGTATGCTTTGTGACAAAACATATTAGTTCTGATTGATCCCAATTCAAATTTTAGTTACATCAATCCCACTATTGTTGATAAATGTGCATTAAAGATGGAAACATGTGATGCTTCTTAGCTAGTTCAACTAGCCACAAGGACAAAAAGAAGAATTGAACACTGAGGGAGGAATTTTCCAATTGAATTAAATAGGATTCCAACTATTGCAAATCTGAAAGTGATGCAATCAGGAGAATTTAGTGTATCACTCGGCATGGATTGGTTATATGCACATAAAATCAAGGTATATTTCTTTGAGAAGATCATCAAATGCCTAGATGAAGTTGAAGAGCATAGATTATTGTGTGGAAAGATGAAACCTACCTCTATGAGACTAATTTCGGCCATGAAAACCAAGAGAAGTAGCAGAAATGGATGTCTTTTGTTTGGTGTGCAAAATTTCAGCAACACTAGAGCTAACAATGGTGTTGGGAATGATGACGAGGATGTCATAATAAATACCTAGTTTTAAAACATTTTTCAAATGTGTTTCTATAATAAATTCTAGGATTACCTCCTCACATAGAAGTAGATTTCTCTATTGAATTGGTACCTGGAGAAACTTCAACTTCAAAGGCATTGTATAGAATGAGAACTCCAAAATTATTTTAGCTAAAGTTGTAGCTCAATGAGATGTTGAATAAGGTATACATAAGGCTAAGTGTGTCCCCATGGGGAGCAGTAGTCTTATTTGTGAAGAAAAGGGATGGTATGCTCAAGCTATGCATTAATTATAGGAAGTTGAATAATGTGACCATCAAGAACAGGTATCCATTGCCACGAATCAATGATTTATTTGATAAGTTAGGAGAAGACCCAATCTTATCCAAAACTGATATAAGATCAAGTTATCATCAGGTGTGTATAAAGGATGGGGGTATCCATAAAACAAACTTTAGAACAAGGTATGGGCATTACAATTTTTTGGTAGTACCCTTTGGGCTTACCAATGCACCTGCAACTTTTATGTGCCTTATGAACAATGTGTTGCACCCATACTTGGATAAGTTTTTGATAGTCTTCGTTGATGAGATTTTGGTCTATTCAAAGACCGAGGAACATGAAGAGGATTTGGCCACAATACTACAATTTCTAAGAGAGCATAATCTTTATGCAAAGCTTAGTAAGTTCAACTTATTTTAGTCATAAATCCATCATTTGGGGAACATTGTCTCAAGGGAGGGAGAGACAGTTGATCTAGAGAAGGTCAAGGTCATCATGGAATGGCTAACACCTAAGAATGTGGTTGAGGGTACGTCCTTCATGGGACTGGCAGTTTACTATAGGAAATTCATTAATAATATCTACAAGATTAGCTGTCCAATTACTACCTTGCAAAGGAAGGGAAAGAAGTTTGAATGGAAAACTACTTGTGCAACAAGTTTTGATCTGTTGACCAATGCACTAGTGCTAAGGATAACAAAACCTGAAAATAATTTCGTCGTATGTACATATGCCTACAAGACCTGATGGAGTCTTGAGGTCAGAAGGCCAAGTGGTCTATTATGAATCTAGGAAATTAAATGAGCATGAGAAAAACTATGTAATTCATGACCTAGAGTTGGTTTCCATCATTCATGCATTGAAGATGTGGAGGAATTACCTCCTTAGTAGAATATTTACTCTAATTACTGACCATGGAGGGGCGAAGTACTTATTTGAACAACCCAAGTTGAATGCAAGGTAAGCAAGATGGTTGGTCATGCTCAGTGAATTTGATTTTGAGATCAAATATATAAACGTCAAAGAGAACAAAGTGTTTGATGCACTGAGGGGAAGAGTGCAAATAAACCATATAGAATCCATAAAATTACTATGGAACTGATCTTAAATAAAGGATCAGAAATGTTGGTCAACAAGATGAAAAATATTAGTAGTTGAAGGAGAATTTGCACCAAGCATGTGAAGGAAAAAAGTATAAGGAATATAGCCTTATTAGTGATGGGATAGTTAGATCAAAACCCAAATATATGTGCCAAATAACAATGACTTGAAGAAACATGTACTAAAAGAGTTTCATGCCAATCCATTCTTCGGTCGTCCAGGTTATGAAAAGACTCTTACAGCCATCAAGAAATTCTATTTTTGCTTGATATGGAAAATGAGTTGGCTGATTTCATCTCCAAGTGCATAGAGTGCCAGCAAGTTAAGGTTGAGTGTAAGCACCCATCTAGCTTGTTGCAACCTATTCCCATTTCCAGAATGGAAGTGGGAAGTGATTTCGACAAACTTCATTACAGGGTTGCCAAATACTTCTAACCAACATGATGAAATCATGGTAGTGGTTGATAAGTTGAGTAAGTTGGCTCACTTCATATCCGTTAAGTCTACAACTTCAGCAAGTGAGATAGCTCAAGTTTTCATTAAGGATATTGTGAGATTACATGGAAATTACAAGAAGATTATCTCAGATAGAGATGCTAATTTCACTTCAAAATTTTGGAGATAATTGTTTGCACGCCTGGGGACAAAGCTAGAATTTAGCACAACATACCATCATCAGACTAAAGGGAAAACAAAGAGGAAAAATATAATTCTTGAGTACATGTTAAGGATGTATGTAATGCACTAGCCAAAGGAGTGGGAAGAATATCTTCCAATTGTAGAGTTTTCATACAATAACGGGTATCAAGAATCGTTGAAAATGAGCCCATTTGAAGCACTTTATGGGAGGAATTGTAACACTCCTATCAATTGGAATGATCTAGTGAACAAATTCCTTATTGGGCTTGATATGTTAAAGGACATGGAGTAGGAAATACAAGCTATTAAGTGGAACCTAAAGGTGGCATGAGATAGGAAAAAGAGTTATACAGACCAACATAGAGTGCACAAGGAGTTCCGAGTTGGAGAACATGTGTTCTTGTGAGTTAAACCCAAGAAGAGCACCTTGAAAGTTGGGTCGTGTGCCAAGCTGGAACCATGTTTTTGTGGACCATTTGAAGTGATCGAAAGGACAGGGGCAATGGCCTATAAGTTGGCTTTACCTCCAATAATAAGAGTTCATGATGTCTTTCATGTTTCATTGCTTAAAAGATATGTGCATGATGTTAATCATATAATTGATTGGTCTATGTTGCAGGTAGAACTAGAGGGAGAGTTCCAACCAAAACCTCTATGCATCCTAGATCATAGCCAACTCATGCTCTACAACCGAGCAATAGAGTAAGTCAAGGTATGTTGGAGGCACTTTGGGCCTAAGGAAGGCATGTGGAAGATGGTTGATCAAATGTGGGAAACATATCCTTTTTTATTTGTTGAGTAAGGAAAATGTAAATGCATTGTAAATGTTGTAAGGATATGTGTATATAAAGGTCCATATCAACAATTCTTGGTCTAAAGCATGTTTTGTTTGTGTATGGTTACTGAACATTGAAGAATTTGTTTCCCCCCAAGGGGGAGGGGACTATGATATCCCCTGGTTAATATTTCTCTCATTGTAAATAACTGTGATTATTTAAAAGGTTGAGAGAAGGGGCACATATTCCATATTTCTTAAGGAGGGAGATTGCTTTAGGAATAGGTTGTTTTAAATATCATTCCTAGTTGGTTGAGTGGCTTTAAATGGGTTGAGTCATAAATTAACTAGAAAGGGAAAGGATAGGCCCAGATGTCCCTTAACTCCAATGACAAACAAGAAAAGGACAAACTAAAAAATAAAAAACTAGAAAGCAACATGGGTTGCGTTGTCCCTGAGTAGTTGACTTGTTGGAGTTAGGAGAAGAAAAACAATTAGTCTATTTGGAATGGCACTCACACTCTAAAATGTAGGGGAACATGCATACATAATAGTGGAAAGTAAAATTCTCTCTCCTTCATGGGCGCACGTGAAGGAAATTGAAGAGAATGCATAGAGAACAATATTGTAAGAAATTTTCTCCATAGGTGGATGTGAGAGCATAGAGAAGGAAATGATCAGAATTTGCAGTTTTCAAGATCTGGAAATATTAAACTAGATGAAGAAACCTCATAGATTCTTTATAGCTAAAATAAATATAAAGAGAAGTTGTGGTCTTGAAGGATGAAGAACCCACTAGAAGTATGTGGATTGATTAACCTATTGGATTAGGAAGAGTCACTCATGTGCTTGTGAGTGTTGATGAACCACCAGGAGTTTCCTTGGGACTGAATCTCTAGTGCTTAACTCACTGATGAACCACCTGGAAATTTGTTCTCTTTACCCATAAAAAGCTTATTCATTATTGAATCTTCCTTATTATGGAATCTCTTCTCCTGAAAGTGAGTTGAGACTCCCTGTCTTGTGATATCTTGGCATGGATGTTGACCTTGTCTAACAAATAAAAAGAGCCTAAGTGGAAGCTCATGTGGTTGGTGGATGAAGCCAAAGTGGCCTTGTGAAAGGAATCCAAGCCTCCATGTAAACCCTATAACTAGGGACAAAACCCATAAAAGCTTTAAAATTGTTATCAAACTTTAGAGAGGGGAATTTTCAGGTAATAGGTTTAGAACTTGAAAACAAGAGAAGGAACCTATGTATGTTTGCATATCTATCACAAAAATGGCATTCCATTTAATTGAAATATTATAAAAATGTCATGGTAACCAAGGAGTGAGAAATGGTTGAAGTCTGGCAAGTTTTCCCACGGAATTCAACAGTTAAGGTTCCAGAGTAACTAGGATAAAGAAAACCTCATTTCTATCAAGGTTGTAGAGCTTTGATGGAAAGAACACAAGTGAAAAATGATGACCAGACTGGAGGAAGAGGTGGGGTGATTACCCTAACTACCCAAAAGGAATATTTACCACCATTAGACTAAAATTTAAGATCTTGTCCTTCTATTCCCTGACCAACCTCATGACCAAGGTAAGGTGTCACGTATATATCATCTACAAAGCGCTAAGACATATGCATATCATACCAAGGGAGGTTATACATACATTATAATGTTGTGGGATAATTAATATCAAGTCATATCCACAAAGTTAAAAACCATAATTTAATCTACACTCATACAAATCTAACCATAACCTGATGGTAAACCTTGTATGCCAATTATTATAGAGCATAGAGTTTGAACGTTGTAAATGTTATGTATAAGTGATTTAATTATGTATGAGATACGTGACACCAAAGGGGTTTGATATAAAAAATTTGACCCCCAATCTTTTAAAGCTTCAAGTATGAAGGCCTAAATGAGGATTAGCTTCATACAATGGGGAGAGAAAAATAAGAATAAGAAAAGAATAAATTATAAACATTTTAAAGGAAACATAAACTTATAATGAGAAATAATGATTATATATATATATATATATAGATATTAATTGATGGAAAAGAGAGGCATTCAAGTAAAAAGACAATAAGTAAGAAATTCTCAAAAACATATCCTTACATATGTGTGTAAATTTGAAAAAAAAAAAAAAACCAATAAAAAATTATATATGCTTAGGGATAAGGTACATTACATGCCCCAAAGGTGTAACACACCTAACACATAACAATAAAAATAAACATTACACAACAACGATATATAATAAAACCCATACCTTGGTTTAGATAACTTGATTATAGAAATTGTGTGGAGGTCCTAACTAAAATCATTCCCAGGCCAGCCTTTCTAGAATCACTCATATATTTAACATTGGCATAATACATTAAGTTTTCAACTCATATAATATAGATTGAGGAGGTAGCGTATCAAATTTATTAACCATAACGTTGTTGTTCAACTCCCAATGTTTTTGACCCTTTGTGATCGAACTTTCGCAATGTTCTCCTAAGCGTTTTCCACATGTCCCCGAGATCGAAGGGAACTTGATTCATTATTTTTCTTGATTCTCACTCTATTATTTAGAGAGTCTAATATGGATTCTGGGTATGTAACATCCGTTCAAGGTATGAAAAGGAGAAAATGCAAAAAGAACCCTCTCCAGGTAAATTTTATTATCCACTTTCCCTTCAAAATGTCATTGGCATAGAGATCTTTGTTTTATTTTATAACGACTCCTAGTTGTGTATTTTACATGTAGGGTTCTTTCTAGACGGTCTCTGATAATGGTTTTCTACTCGATATTACGAATATCTTATATTCTCCATTAACATTCTCTGCTCCTTTGTTTTCTTTGTTTTCAGGAACAAGGGTGCAAAGTTTTTGTCTAGTTCTTTAGGGTTTCACCACTTAGGGCTTTGGAAGTCACGGTGGCCATGATTGTTGCACTGAAATGATTGTAAATGAATTAGATTCTCCTAATACAAGGTTTTTCAATGCCCCTGTGACACTTATTTACTATTTTAGTTGTTATATTTTGATGTGAGGCCACGACCTCAACTCCAACTTCTCAGAGAAAACTTGATATAAAAAATAAAATAAAAAAGTAATGATTAGGTTACAATTACTAATTAAATGAAATTCATGTTTTTACAATGTAGTTACAATCTGGTACTTTCGTGTTGTTCTAAATAGAATCATATATGATTTATTTTACATGTGAGAGGGTCAACAATTTTTTTTGTATTTTTGTTGGCCCTTTATGGCTATGAACAATGTTACTCAAGTAGTCAATTTTATATTTTTCTTTTAATGTGAAGTGAAGAAGAATTCTTAGTTATTTGAACTCGTTAATGTTTTCTTAAATTATTGGAAAATTTACAGTTTTTCACCCAAAACTTGTCGGAGTGATATTATTTCTTTTCTGAAATTACAAATCTCTCCAGTTGCTTTCCTCATTAGGTTTGTACATAATTAAACTTTGCAGAGGAACATACACACTACCAAGATTATTTTATTCGATTGTTTTTCCACAGGAAATTATGTTTACATGTTTTTTTTTCTGAGGGTTTTTTCTCAAAGTGACCTCGATTTACATTTTTTTTCTATATCATGTATAGGGAAGTGGGACTAGTCTCGGGATGTTGTTCCCTATAGCTTGGCCTAGGAACTAACCTGTGCTTCATACATCAATAACATTAAAATTTGTCCCATTTTTTTTCATTATTTTATTTAGAAACTGTGATCCTTTCACCAAATTCATGGTAAACTGCGAATTGAATTTTCTAAAAGAAGAAATTCTCATTACAATTTTTGAATCTCATCTTATTCATTTGTAAAACATTTTGTACAAAAATAGTATCACCACCTAGATGACCAGACTATATAGACCTATTAAGTAATTTCAGCAAAATAACAGTATTAGAATACTTATCTTATTTAGGCTTCCTAAAGATTAAGTCAACCGAAAAGCTACTGGGATAAGGATTTTCCTCCCAACCTATGAGACCGGACACATTCCTGAGCCTCTCCCTGAGCCAATTTCATATTCAAGACACCACCTGGTCCTAACTAGCTACAGTCTAGGGTTAAGTTCCACTGATAAATCAGGCAAGAAATTTTGTACCTAGTAGCATCCTACCTTCCTATACAACATCATGTTATAAGTTTTTGTTGGTCTCTTCATTCCTCTCCTTTGCCTTAGGTTCCCATTTACCCTTTTGAATTATTTTCCTCTTCACATTTTTTTCTCAAGAGGGAGAGGTTGGGCAGGCAACCGCCTCATCCCATAACTGTCCCCAACTGTCTTGAATATGAAATTTACTTTTACAATCATTTCCCATAGCTTTGTAGTTGGTTCTTTCAACAAGAAAATAAATAATAATAATAATAATAATTAAATAAAAAAAATTAAATAAAAATAAAAAATTAAATAAAATAAAATAAAAAAACCTTTATTATAATTAATACTTAAACATACACAACCCCATTCATAATTTCAAAATCAAACAAGGTAATTTTAAAGTCATTATTTTTACCAAGGGGTGTTACATCTTCCCCCCCTTGAATGAAACATTGTCCTCGGTGTTTCCAAATTCCTGAAACAAGTTGGGATATGTCTCTTACATTAGCCTCTCATATTCCCAAGTAGCTTCTCCCGAGCTAAAGTGCTTCCATTGCACTTTAACCTGGGAGATGACTCATTTCCACAACACTATTTCTCTTTGATCGAGAATACAAAGGGGTTTGACCAAGAATTCTCGGTCTGGTTTGATCTACAATCACACATCAATTCATTATTAGATTCCAACAATATTAATCAACAATCCCATAGAATAATTCTTAATTACTTTGGATATTTGTACTTTAGGATCGTGCATATTATTTTTTAGTGAGGATACATGAAAGATGTTGTGCATGCATATGTGGCTAAGTAAGGCCAGTTGGTAAGCTACTGGACCAATTCGAACAATAATTTGAAAAGTTCCACAAAATCGAGGGGCTAAATTAGTGCAACCACCCCACCTCAAAGTGCTCCTTTTGGGACTAACTCTTACATAAATGTGTCCTCCTACTTGGAATTCCAAATATGATATTCGTTGATCTACATAACTTTTTTTTCGATCTTGAGTAGCTTTAAAGTTCAATCAAACTTTTCTCAAAGTATTTTCCATCTCCTATAGCATATCAAGTCCTAAAAGAAATTTGTCCTTCAGAATGTTCCAATTAATAGGGATTTTGCACTTCTGCCCATATAACACTTCGAATGGGCTCATTTTCAGAGAGGCTTGATAATTGTTATTGTACACAAATCCTACTAAGTGGAGATACTCTTCCCGCTTAGCAGGTTGTTGCATTGCATACATTCTAAGCATATCTTCCAACAATTGGTTCACACGTTCAGTATGCCCATCTGTTTGAGGATGGTATGAAGAACTAAATTGTACTTGAGTGCCTAAACTTGTAAAAAAAGATATTTCCAAAAATAAAAAGTAAACTTTACATCTCTATTTGAGATGGCTATTTTGGGTATTCGTGTAATTTAAAAATTTCTCTCATAAAGATATCAAGGATTTGCACCACTTTGTAAGTTCATTATATAGGAATAAAATGAGCAGTCTTGCTTAATTTATCCACCACCACCATTATGGAATCATTTTGTTTCCTTCACCTTGGTAAATCGATAATAAAATCTAACGTGATTATTTCCCATTTCCATTCAAAAATGGGTAATGGATGAAGTAAGCCAACAAGGTGTTGATGTTCAGCCTTTACTTGCTGGCAGTCCAGACATTTTGCTAGATACTGGGCTACCTCTTTTTTCATTCAAGGCTGAAAATATTCTTTTCTTAGGGTTGTAAGCATTTTTTGATAACCTGGGTGTGTAGTGTATGGGTTTCTATGATATTCATCGAGGATGAATCACTTGATTGTTTGTTGATTAGGAAAATTTATTCGACCTCTATATATCAAAAAACTATCACCGTTAATATCATGCCCCACCTTCTTCTCAAGATTGTTTTCTTTCCTCTCCTTCTACCAAAAAATTTGGTATTCAAGGTCTTCTGAAGCAGCTTCTTCAATCTGATCAGAAAAAAATAAATTTTAGTTAACTAAAGGTGATCTCATAAACACAGTTCAATCTTCTTCTTAGAGTGGTGACTACACAGTTCTCTTTGCCCTATAAATGCTTGATGTCAAAGTAAAACTCACTTAGAAAAGTGGTCCATCCTGCTTGACGAGTGTTTAAGTTTTATCGTTTAAATAAATTAGTCAGCCTACTGTGATCTATCATTAAAATGAACCTCTTTCCTAACAAATAATGTCACCACATTTTTAGAGCATGAACCATCACCATTAATTCTAAATCATAAAAAGAATAATGTTTCTCATGTTCCTTCAGTTTTCGTGATCTGTAGGGCACCACCTAACCTTCCTACATTAATACATCGCCCACCTGATTTTGAAACACATCAGTACAAACTATAGACTCTTTATCTTGGTCTATTATTCTTAAAATGGTTTCGTGGTTAGCAATCATTTTACTCAATCGAAACTCTATTGACACTTTGTATTCCACTTAAAAATCTTGCCCTTATTTTGCAATGATGTTAATGGGTAGGATATTTTAGAGAATCCCTCTATAAAGCATTGGTAACAACTGGCTAACACAATGAAAGAGCAAATATCTGTAAAAATTTTAGGAATGGTCCATTCCACTATAGTTTTGATTTTCTATGGATCTACGACTATGCCTTGATGGGTGATGACATGTCCCAAGTATTGTATTTGTTCTTTGTTAAACTCACATTTGTTGTATTTGGCAGACAGTTGATGCTACTGCAAAATTTGTAACACTACCTGTAGATGCTTCTTATGTTCCTCCACATTTTTAAAATAAATCTAAATATCATCAATGAAAATCAACACTAATTTATCTAGGTAGGGGTGAAATATATTATTCATAGGACTCATGAATGTAGCAAGGAAGTTAGTAAGCCCAAACGGTAGAACAAAAAATTCATAGTTCCTGTAACGAGTTCTAAAAGCAGTTTTTTGGATATCTTCATCTTCTATTCTTATTTGATGGTATGCAGACCGCGGGTCAATTTTTTAAAACATTGTAGCATTTTTAACCTAGTCAAATAGGTCATCAATCCTTGGTAAAGGATAATTATTTTTTATAATCAACTTGCTCGATTGTCGATAGTCAATACAAAGTCCTAATGTGCCATATTTTTTCTTGACAAAGAGAACAGGGCCCCCCGAGGGTGAGACACTAGGGCATATACATTTCTTATCTAGTAACCCTTGTAGATGGAATTTTAATTCAGTCGGTTCTGGTGCACTCATCCTGTAGGGTACCTTAGACACCAAGGTTGATCCTAGGATTAATTCAATGGTGAAGTCAATATATAATTTTGGTGGTAGTCTCAATATTTCTTCTCGGAATACATCTACAAAGCCCTGAACTACTGGTATATTATCCAATGTTACTATTTTTCCTTAGAATTATGATATCCAACCTAGATAACATAAATATGACAACATTTATGTAGGCACTTCCCTAATTGAGTGACAGTGTGTTGGGTCCCTATAATACTAGTGATTACCCCATTACTATTGTAGTTATACCCCTTATTAATATTGTTGTGCCCCTATTTCCCCCATATTGTTATTACTGTGCCCCATAGAATCCCTCTATTGTTATTTTTATGGCTTTATATTATTATTGTTAGGTCAGCTGGATTATATTGTGACTCCTTAGACTCATATATATAGAAAGGAGGTTTTGTCATTTGAATCATCCAAGAATTGTTCATTTATATAATGTAAAGGAGGTTTCCCCCTCGAAGAGGCTGAATTGTAAGGCATTGATCTATCTTTTCTATCTTTTCTTGAGCTGGTTTCATAACATTTGGTATCAGAGCTTTGGATTCTAGGGTTTCGCTGCTCCAAACAGGTCATCGTGGCATTTTCGCTATAACTTTTTTTCTGTGATGTTTCAGAAGTTTCAAAAAAACCCATTTGAGAAGAAATCGCATTGAACCTCGGGTCCGAATTTCAGAGCTTTTCGCACTATATTTGCGGAGATATGATCTGAGGAAGTTGGTCTTTTTGCAAACTCCTAAATTACATTCCAAACAGGTGACCTAGGGAAAATCATCATAACTTTCTCTCTAGGGATCGGATTGGAATTTTGTAAGAAGGTACAGAAAGAGGACAGATTGTAGTTTCTTTTATGCATTTTTCAGATCCAAAGGTCGAAACAGTGGCTCGTGGCACGTCGTACAAGTTCGCTCTACTGAACTAGTAATCAAGTCACTGTGGGAGATTTCGCATAACTCTTCCTTGGAGAATTCAATTTGGGTCAGACTTGTGGCATTGGAAAGAGGACATAGAAGGTTACTACAGGTCGCAATTTCAGAACTGGAGGATTTGAAATTACAGAGATACATCAGATTCAATATCAGGCTTCTACAAAGTGAAAAAATGTGTGTAGTATTTTTTTAAATTTTTGCGTAAGCTTGGTTTGAAGGAATTCAAAGGTCATAGTAAAGCATTATTATCGGTAACTGATGCCCCGAGGAAAGAAAATGCAAAATCCTAGTAAGGAACCTGAAAGCTCTAGCATGACTCATGAAGAAGAGGAAGAAATGCTACATGATATATCAAAATTACAAGAACAAGTGCAACAAATGTCACGCTCACAAAAGCTAACAGAAGCTAAGATAAATGGCATGGAATCTAAGATAAATGGAGTGGAATCTAAGATAAAGGGCATGGAAGCTAAGATGGATGATTCAAAGACAAATTTGAAGAGAGACATGGAAGATTTGAAGACAGATTTGAAGATAGACATGGCAGATTTGAAGACAGATTTGGCAAATTTTCTACAAGAAATACTTACTAATGGTGAAAAGGTTGTAAAAGAAAATCATGATGTGAACAAAAGAAATGTTAATCATGATTCCATAGACTCTAATGTTGGATCGAAGACCCACCATATTCCAAAAATCGATATGAGGAAGTTTGATGGCAAGGATCCTGCCACATGGATATTACAGATGGAGCAATTCTTCGATCTCAATAATGTGCAAAACACACAAAAGGTACGTATTGCAACTTTATATTTGGAACCAAATCAGTTTGTATGGTATCAATGGCTTTGCTCTCGTAAACAATTTATCACTTGGGAAATTTTTAAGGAAGAATTGATAGCACATTATGAGGATACAAAAAGAAACACCTTTTTTAGCCAATTGATAAGTCTCAAACAAAAGGGTTCAATAATGGAGCACATTGAGGAATTCCAAAAATTGAACATAAGGGTAAAATATATTCCAGAGGAGCATAGGATTGATGTGTTCATAGGGTCTTTAAAGGATAATATCCAACATGATGTTCGCCTTTGGGAACCTAATTCATTAGAGAAAGCATTCAAGTTAGCAAGAAAAATGGAACGCAAAATTATGGCAACCAAGAAGCATACTACTCACAAATATAAAGACAGAAGTGTTGTTGCCCCTAGTCTTCCACAACCTATAAGGTTGACACCACAACAAATGGAAGAAAAAAGAGCAAAAGGGCTTTGTTACAGTTGTGATAGCAAATACACTAAAGGTCATAAGTGTGCTGAGAAGAAATTATTCTACATAGATTGTGAAGAGGAAGAAGAAAAGGAGCAAGAAAGGTCAAAAGAAGAGGATATACTCCAGGAACAAAGCCTAGATGAAGAACAAATAAATCCGACCATATCTTGTAATGCATTGGCGGGAATTACCACTCCTCAAACCATCAATATAGAAGGACAAATCAAGAAGAAAAAGGTAATAGTGTTGATTGATTCAGGAAACACCCACAATTTTATTCATTGTAAGGTAGCAAAAGAATTGAATTGCTTCCTATATCCAGCACCAGAGTGTCAAGTAATGATTGCAAATGGAGGAACAATAAATTTCTCTGGAAAGTGCCATAATATCAAGCTATCCATGGGAGAATATGTATTGACTAGCCCAATGCTTTCCATTCCAATGGGAGGTGCCGATGTTGTACTAGGAGTCCAATGGCTACAATCCTTGGGTACAATAGCTTTTAATTTTCAAGAAATTTTCATCAAATTTTCTACGGAAGGAAAGGAAGTTGAATTAAGGGGTATTGTAGGGAAACCAGGAAAGATAATCAACTCTAATGGTATGACAAAGCTTCTAAAAAAGGAGCAAAGAGGTGTAATTGCACAATTATGTTCACTAGATGTTTCCACATCGGAATCATCTATTTCTCCAGATCTCCAAAAAGTCCTGGACAATCATTCCAAGGTATTTGAGACTCCCAAAGGTCTCCCACCTATGCGTGATCATGATCATGCTATTCATCTGATTCCAGGAAGTGTTCCTCCAAACATCAGGCCGTACAGATATCCCTATGTCCAAAAGAGTGAAATTGAACGTATGGTTGCAGAAATGCTAGAGGCTGGTATAATTCAACCGAGTCAAAGTTCTTTCTCTGCTCCAGTAGTATTGGTGCACAAGAAGGATGGATCATGGCGCATGTGTCCGGATTATAGGGAGCTCAACAAGCTCACTATCAAAGATAAGTTCCCCATTCCTATCATTGATGAATTACTGGATGAATTGCATGGATCAATTTACTTCACCAAGTTGGATCTTCGTTCAGGATATCATCAAATCAGAATGAAGACTGAAGACATTCCGAAAACAGCATTTAGAACTCATGAGGGTCATTATGAATTTTTGGTCATGCCTTTTGGCCTTACCAATGCACCTTCAACATTTCAAGGTTTGATGAATTCAATTTTCAAACCATTCCTTAGAAAATTTGTGTTAGTATTTTTTGATGATATACTAATCTACAACAAGTCTTGGAAGGATCATGTTGAACATGTTGACAGGGTGCAACAACTATTGGAGGAGAAACAATTATATGAAAAAGATCCAAATGTTTCTTTGGAGTCTAGGAGGTGGAATATCTGGGTCATATTGTATCTCATGAAGGAGTTAAGGTAGACCCTAGCAAAATTAAAGCCATTAAGGAATGGAAAATCCCCACATCCATAAAGCATCTGCGAGGATTTCTCGGGTTGACAGGGTATTATCGCAAGTTTGTTAAGAATTATGGGAGAATAGCAGCACCTCTAACAACATTATTGAAGAAAGATGCATTTTCATGGACTCCGGAAGCAACAAAGGCCTTTGAACATCTTAAAGAGGCAATGTGCCAAGCACCAGTCTTAGCTACACCGGACTTCACAAAAACCTTTATTGTGGAATGTGATGCTTCAGGAAATGGAATTGGTGCTGTTCTAATGCAAGATGAAAGACCCATTGCTTTTGAAAGTCATCCAATCAAGGGAAAGTTTTTAATCAAAGCTATTTATGAGAAGGAAATGTTGGCAATACTCCATGCACTTAAGAAATGGCGACCCTACCTAATGGGAAGACACTTCAAGGTAAAAAAGGATCATGATAGCCTTAAAAACTTTTTAGAACAAAGATTATCCTCTGAAGAGCAACAAAAGTGGGTCACAAAGATGTTGGGTTATGACTTTGAAATCATCTACAAAAAAGGGAAGCAAAATGTGGTGGCAGATGCACTCTCAAGAAAGGATGAGGATGTGGAAGCATTGTTGTGTGCCATTTCTATTATCCAACCAGATTGGATAAACGAAGCAAGGGAGGAATGGAAGAATGACGAAGAAGTGTGGGCACTTATTCGAAAGTTACAACAAGATTCCAGTACATCTGATACATTTAGCTGGCAAAATGATTCGTTATGGTACAAAGATCGCTTATAACTTTGTAAGAATTCCAAGCTAAAACAAAATATTCTTATGGAATTGCACACTTCTCCCTTAGGAGGGCACTCAGGATTTTTAAAAACTTACCACAGGGTTAAGAAGGATTTTTTTTTGGATGGCCTTAAATCAGATATTCAAAAGTTTGTGGTGGAATGTTTGGTTTGCCAACAAAATAAAGTTGAAACAATTAAGACACCGGGTCTATTACAACCTTTATCCATTCCAAGCCAACGTTGGGAGGAGGTTTCAATGGATTTTATCACAGGTTTACCCAAGTCTGAGGGAAAGAGTGTCATCATGGTGGTAGTTGACAGACTTACCAAGTATGCACACTTTTGTGCATTATCACATCCATTTAAAGCCAGTACAGTTTCTACTGCATTTATGGAAACAATTCAAAAGCTACATGGAAACCCAAAGATTATTGTAAGTGACAGAGATCCCATTTTCACTGGAAATTTTTGGACAGAATTATTTTCTTGTCTTGGTACTCAGTTAGCTCATAGCTCATCTTATCATCCTCAATCTGATAGGCAAACTGAGATAGTAAACAAATGTTTGGAAGGATATCTTCGTTGCTTTGTATCTGATAAACAGACACAATGGGTCAAATGGTTGCCTCTGGCTGAATGGTGGTATAACACTTCCTTCCATACAACAACAAAAATGACCCCATTTATGGCACTTTATGGGTATCAACCACCATCCATCACATCATATTTAAGAGAAAATTCTAAGGTTCAGGAAGTGGAACATCACATCGAACATCAACAACAAGTCCTCCAACTCTTAAAGGATAACCTCGTGTTGGCACAGAATAGAATGAAAAAACAGGCATATCAACATCGCAGTGAAAGAAGTTTTGATGTAGGTGATTGGGTATTCCTACGGCTACAACCATATAAGCAAATGTCCCTCAAGCAAGCTAATAAGGATAATAAATTATCACCAAAGTATTATGGTCCGTACAAAGTGTTGCAAAAGATTGGTACTATGGCATACAAATTGGAGCTTCCTACAGCTTCTCGATTGCACCCAGTTTTCCATGTTTCATGTTTAAAGTAGGTTATAGGCGACAAGCTCCCAGTTCAAACAATATTTCCAGAACTTGACGAGGAAGGAAAAATTATATTGGAACCGGAAGAAGTCACAGAAACAAGAACTCGACAGCTACGAAGTCGATCAATTTCAGAGTATCTTATCAAGTGGAAGAACTTATCCGTTGAAGATTCCACATGGGAGGATGAGAATTTTATGCAGAAGTATCCAGAACTATTCAAGCATTGAGGACAACACCTTTTTGAATGAGAGGGGCATGTTGGGTCCCTATAATACTAGTGATTACCCCATTACTATTGTAGTTATACCCCTTATTAATATTGTTGTGCCCCTATTGCCCCCATATTGTTATTACTGTGCCCCATAGAATCCCTCTATTGTTATTTTTTGTGGCTTTATATTATTATTGTTAGGTCGGCTGGATTATATTGTGACTCCTTAGACTCCTATATATATAAAGGAGGTTTTGTCATTTGAATCATCCAAAAATTGTTCATTTATGTAATGTAAAGGAGGTTGCCCCCTCGAAGAGGCTGAATTCTAAGGCGTTGATCTATCTTTTCTATCTTTTCTTGAGCTGGTTTCATAACACAGTGATTGGTCTTAAATGCATGGGCCTTTTAATCCCTTGGACTTCACTTCTACCACCTATATCATTCAAGAAGCTAACATTCTTTTCCTTGCAATTTACAAGGGACCAATGAGCCTCCTGCCAATCCATGAAAATTAGAACATCATATGATCCCAGATAAAACATTCAAATCCATTCTTACAAGTTGATCTGCTAACTCAATTGAACAATTCTCTACATTGGCCATCACTCTACAATTTTCCCTTGTGGCTAGTTGAACCAGCCACGGATTCTTAAATTTATAGGTTTGTAACTGACACAGTTCGACCACTTTGGGACTTATGCAATTTAAACTAGCCCCGAGATCAATTAGAATTGAAACAGTATGTTTGAGAAGGTTACCTTTAAATTCAACGATGCTTGGTTGATATTCATCTTGACAATCCTCTAATGCAGAATTAATTCTAGGCATACTTCTTTCCACCTTTACCACAGTTGAAGCCTCTTATACATTGGTTATTTGTTCAAACATTCCACGATAAGGAAAATTCTTTACATAATGTGGTCCCCCACAACCCAACATTGCAGAGAGGACTTTTGTGACTAGTTCGTCTCTATTTCGATTGATTGTTCCACAATTTTGGAATCATGTTGTGGACAAGGTTTATGTTGTCCTTTCTCTACAACTTTCCCTTGTTGATTTTTGTGGGAATTGATCAAGTGATAAATTTTAAGCTCAAAAATAAAAGTGCTTGGAACTTCTTGAAACCAGTGCCAAATTGAAGAGCTTGTTGATCTGAATCTAACACAACTTGAATCGCTCAAAACCGATATCGTATTCTCCTGATATCGCGTTCTGATCATTTTACTAAACAAGCAAAATTTCAGCAGACCTATTGACTAGGCTGACCATACTATTGAGTCACCAAGGTGATCGTACAGGTACAAGCCAACCAAAAGATGATAATTGGTATGTTTTGGTTCATTGGTTTTGGTGCACATGGTTGAATTTGATTGGTGGTTGTTTGTGAAGTGGCCCTATGAATGGGAACCACATGGCCCAATGGGAGGCCACCACATGGCATCCTGGTATTGGTAAAAAATTATGTTATGGGCCAAACTTCCCTCATAGGAATCAAACACAAGACCAATTGAGCAGCAACACAAGGCTTTACCACCATGCCACAGGGTGATTCTTAATATGTAATGTGGTGCGATTATATTTGAATGGTATGTCATTTGTACTTGGGGGACGGAACCATGGACAAGTCGTAGCCCCCATCACCCCACGTCCATGGGACCACAGACAGGGGAGTCAAGGGTGTGGGCTTAACACTAGCCTAAAGTTCTAGCACCCGCGGTAACAACCACCGGACCACAGCATATATGTCGGACGTTAAACAATTGGGGGGTGGGAACATGGGACCAGCCCACAGTTCCAAGACCACCACATGACCTATGCAATTGCAAAATAAGGGCTCGGTGGAGGGCAGGAAAGGTATGGCCCTTGACAAGACCACAAGCCTAGATTTTGGGCACTAGGCGGAGGAGTTTGTGAAGGGGATCAGCCCCGAGGTCATATGACCTTCAACGTGACTACGCGCCTATGGATTGAGAGCTCTGATGGGTAGGATGGGTCGTTAGCCTAGCCCTCATACCCATGGCACCTCACACGACCTTGTCCCTGAGTTTTAGGGGCTTAAATGACAAGGTTGGGCATTAAGGCCCAACCCTCGGGCCTATGTGGCCCATGTGGCTGTGTTTCTTGGATCAAGGGGTCGAAGGCTAAATTAACTATCCAACAAAATGCACTGGAGGGTAGAGAAATTGTCGCTCCGTTAGCGATTTTTGGGGCATATTTGTAGAACCGATAGACAGAAGGGTGAATTTGTAGGATGGTTAATAGTGAAATTCAAGGGAGAGCTTGGAAGCTCATAACTTTTTGAGTTTTTATCCAAGCTGAGCTCAGAAAGAAGCTACTTAAGGGTTTTTGGATGTTATGAATCCATTAGTAACCTATAATTTATTATCTAAACACATCTACAGAGTCTTTTTGTAGGTTTGCGACTAAATATGTATGGATCAGTCCGGGCTTGGAAGAAATTCTAGAAGGTATTTGGGCATGGAGAAGACCTTGTAGGGGTATTCTCACTTCCAGAAGTCTACTGTAGCAACTGTGACTTGCAGGGTTTGCTCAGGTTCAACTTCTATTAACATGAAGTTTTGATTATGTGCTTCAATGTAGAGTTGAAGGGTTCACATGTTGTTTTTAGCTCATTTTAGTTGAAGTATGTCATCTTTGTAGGAGATGATTTGAGTTGATGTTGTTGTGAGAGTTCTTTGCAGGAGAACATTCCCTTATAGAGGTAATAGCCACATGTTTACATGCAGAAAACATTTATCTACTTCATTTGATACTGAATAAATGAGTGGTCTAGTCCTGTTGACAGGTCTGGAGATGTAGCTCAAGAGCGGTGAACTCCGTCAACAAACCTTTTGTCTTGCTCTTCATTATTCTTGCATGGATTATGTGTTGTTATGTTCATTATGTTAAGTTACAAAAGAAGACTATTCGTGATTTTAAGAGATATTGGAAACCTGTTTGTTTCAAGACCCAGTTTAAACCTTTCAAAGTGTCGACATGGTCCTAATTTTTGTTTTATTTGATTTTGGAAAAGAGGAAGAAATCACCTAATCCAATTTAGATCGGTTTGGTATCAGAGCACTAGTTGATGAAATTGCAAGAATGGGTGGCAAAAAGAGTCTTCAAGAGCTACAGGAGTAGAATTTGGCTCTTCAGATGGAGAACATAGAGTTGTGAAAGATGTTAGAGATAGATGGAGATGAGAAGAGGAACATGCGCTTTGTTTTGTAGCAACTGCTTGATGAGAAAGTTGCAGAAAGTTCTACTCCTGTACCAACAAGAGAAACCTCCAGAATGAGGCCAGTATGTGGTCATGGTTCAAATAGTGGTTTTGGACCATATGTGGAAGATGTTGCATGTACATTTTGCAAACATATTCAAGAAGCACACCATATGCCAGTGGATAAGAGTGGGTGGCTAGAGTCATCTACAAGTTGGCCATCATCGTCATCATCAAAAGTTGAAAAGATGAATGACAAATTTAAAGAGGTAATTAGCATCTCAAGTTCCACTCCTTCTATTTATATGCATAATAACTCTTTTGCAACATTCAAGAAACATACCAAAGGCATAGGTATGAAGTTTCTTTCCAAGATGGGATATGAAGGTGGAGGCCTCGGCATAAATGGCCAAGGTATTACCAATCCAATTATGGTTGAGGAGAGACCGAAGTATATGGGATTGGGATATGGTCAAAGGGAGTTTGGAGAATTCTCCAAACGGCTTGAGGTACATCAACCATCTGAGCATGAGATGTCACCACCTTGTGACAACCGTTGAAGCTACAGCTCTAGAGATAGGTATAACTCTCAAGAGTGTTTTCCAATGCATGGAAATTTTGAATACTTGTGGAATCAATACCCTTGTACATTTTGTGATGTGACTGACCATTGTATGGTTGTATGTGAGCAACGTATGATAATGGTTAAAAGAATGAACCAAATTTTAGGCATCAAGCATAATGAATTTCTTTCACATGAGAGAACTTCTATGTCAGCAAACAAGAGGAAGTTCTTATGTTCTCATTCCAAGGTGCATGGACATGACATTGAACGATGTTGGAAGTTGCATCCAGAGCTTCGTTCAAAGAAAGGTAAAGAGATTATGCTACATAATGCAAGGGAAACAAGAGGTGGAAAAGAGGACTCTCCACAATCCTAAGTGACCTTCAAGACAAGATGGTGTAAGAAGAGAACCCATACACCTAGCAGAGGCAAAGTTTGGGTAGACTTATTGTAAAGTTGTTTTGTAAAATTTTGTAAATACTTGTTGCCATTACCTGTTTAGGTACTTTTTTAAAGTGAACATTCATTGTCACTATGTTCAACAAGTAGATGTTTTACAATGATGTTTGTATTTACTCGTTATAGTCTACATGTTTAAGTGCTTTTGTGAATGTACAAGATTGTCATTCAAAGTTGTCTACAAGTTGTCATATGTTCACTAATACAAGTATTCAATTTGAAACTTGTGTGAATTGAATATTTGTGTTTAATATTGTATAAGATGACTATGCATTGTAGGCAAGGTCAATCATATCATAGAAAATTTTGCAGCAGTGTACTTTTCATGTACAAGCTCAGCTTGAAGATGTTAAAGCAAATTTATGTTGTTTCTGATTTCCAAGATGGAGTCAATTTTGTCTTCAACAATTTAAACTTCAAGATGAAGTGTGTTTGGATCTGTGCAAAGATGAGAGTAGAGAGAATGCCCAGATTCCACTTATCAATATTTTGTTCCTGCAACAACGATAAGAATGATGGTGCAATTCTTAATAGGAAATTAGGTCTTCATGAGGATGATAAGTGAAGTGCCTTGATTGGGGCTTGAACATGGGGGCTTCACTGACAAACTAATATGATATCGCGTGCATTCATATTGGGGCATAAAAAATGAGGAAAACATAAAATAATATATTGCCTATATAATAGGGGTTTAAAGGGTTTTTATATATTATATAGTAATATGTGTATTTAAGGTATTTTTATTTGGTAAATTGGCCAAGCGAAGGAAAAAAAATAGGTGAAGTAAGGGAAAAAACAAGCGGGGGCCGAGTCCTAGGGTTGGAAGAGTTGGTTTTCTTAGTGGAATAGAGGTCGCATGTTTTCTCTGTGTATTGGGCCTGCAAAACCATGGTGTCAATTTTTGGACTTTGAAGAGTTTATTTTCTTAGTGGAATAGAGGTCATGGGTTTTTGGGCTTGCAAAACCATGATGTTAATCTTGTTGAGGCCATGTTTGGGATCCCTAACTAGTCAAGTTTCCTTCAGAATTGGAGTTTGAGTTATATATTAGTTCCTGGCCATAACCAGTCCACTTGGGAATTGAAGAACGAGTTTCATAAGAGGCAGAGATATACCAGATTCTCTGAGCATGTGTATCAACCTTGAGCAAGAGTCTTGTAGCATGTCTTGGATAGAGAAAAGTGTCAAAGCGAAGCAATGGAAGGATTGAAGTCATTAAATATTATATATATATATACACACACACAAATCTTTGAGTTGAAGCATCACTGGAATCCTTAACCAGGTTCCTTTATTTCCTCTGTTATGTATTTTTGGCTTTGTTAAATGTGAAAACCATGTTATTTCTAGTTCATCATTTGTTATAATTTTTTACAGGTGAATCCTATCAATTTCCTGAGTATGGTATGAAATATCAGTCACTGGTATGAGGTTGGCCTCTTCATATGTACGTCATTGTATGTTTATATTCAAGACCAATTAATTAATATAATACACTTACAACAATATGTTCGTGTTTGCTAAAATTCCTCACTGAAGAGAGCTATTAAACTCAGAAAATCCTTGACCCTTGGGAGCATTTCCTACTTGGAATCTTACACCAATATCCCTTGAGGTTATAACATAGCATGGATTCTCTATAATTTTGGCTAGGCATCCATTAAGATTCTTTAACCCAGAGGATGGCTTCCTAGTAGCTCTATTTTTTGTCAGGTTTTTTTGTTTGGCGTTTCCATATTCTACTAGAAATGTGCAAGAGAGTTGGGAGGTGCTTGCATCCCCCTATAGCAATGCCATGGGGCTTGCAACAAAAAATGAACCCAGTAAACTCTAATGGTTGCTTCCTTTCTCTTGCTTTTCCCCAAAATTTGTGAAATATTTTCTAAGTTGTGGATGCCAATCAACAACATTTGCATTTTATTTGATTGTTAGAGTCACTGAACCATGACAAATTAACATTCTAAAAAAAAAAATTAGTCAAGGTGTAGACCTCCAGTTCTTTTATGCTTTTGTTCCCTGCTCATCCTCTACAAATTCTAGTCTCTAGGGTATCCCTCCAATCTATTTCCTTAAATCTTCTCTATTTGAATAGAAAGAGTAGTTACAAGGGATCTAGAGGATCCACACTCTTCCTTCAATGTTTCCATTTGCATGGATTTTTTAAATGGACGAGTGATGAACCATTGGATTGTGGCTATGGGTTGGTCAAGCTATTTTTTTTGTAGCTTCACAAAGCTAGGAGGAGTTTTGATTCAATGGGTTGGCATGTGATCAACTTCCATAACCTCTCATGATTCCTTAATATTCATAAGAACGGAAAAATATCTAGCAAAGTGATAATTCTTCAAAGGTCAAAGGAGTTACCCAAAGTCCAACAAACTCATCTAAAAATAACCAGGACTAAGTTGATACCAAATTAGGCAGTTGTTGTGTTGGAAATAATACTGAGAGGGGGGGTGAATCAGTATTATCAGATCAATCAAACTTTTCAATGCTCAGAAACATATACGCTACTTCAGTTAGGTGAACCAGCGTGTACACGCTACTGTGATTAAATAAAACAGCGTATAAGAAGAAAACTCATAATTTAGTTAGCTTATTCTTCAGTTAAGTTCATCAGGACATTATTCACCACATTAACAGTAAGCAGGTGCAGTATAACAGAACAGATCAAAAGCCACACACATGAACACCAAGATATAAGGTGGAAACCCAATGTGGGTGCAAGTCGTCTCTATCTTTCTTTAATAAGAAACTTCAGTTTACAATATTTTGTACTGGTGCAGCCTTGTCCCAGTACGCAGGCTACAACCTGCAGAAGGCTACAACCTTCTCTCGTTCTCCAAAACTTCCTTGGAAGGGAGCTCCAACCCCCTTTGCTCTTGTACTAGCCAAGATACTAGTACGTAGGTGCTGGCCTACAATCTTCTTTCTTTCAGGTACCACCTCTCATACATTTTCAGACTGGATATTCCTGAAGCACAACATTCAATCTGTAGAACCCAATTCATTCAACTTTCATAACAGATCCATGAAGCATAAAACAACCAATACTAGAATTATCAAACTTTGAATCACTGAACCACTGAACCCTGTCAATCACCAGATACCAGAACCCAGAGCAGTCTACAGAACTCTGCAATAACAGTCAGATCCAACTGCAAACCCAAAAATCAAGCTTTAAGAGATATACGCTACTTCAATGAGCTAAACCCGCGTGTACACGCTTTTTTACTTAATCCAACCTGCGTACAGATCTAAAAATAGATTCTCTCAACTTGCAGCTGTACCAGACATCAGTTAGATCCAGAACATAATATTGCGACAGTATGCAGATCTAGAAATATGCATAATCAACCATATCATACTAGAGCATTTCAAACCATTAGATCCAGATTTGTCCTTAGATCTAGTCTTCCATCCGCCGATGTGATTTCTCCTTAGCTCATATCAAGCAACCCGAACACTGCATATCAGATCTCTTTCTCTCTTAGATATTCAAGCCTTGTCGAAAGATGATCTTGCCTAATGATCTTCTTCTCCTTATATAGCCTTAGGCCTTGCTCAATACCAAGAGCCAAAACCATAGTAACACAATACCATCAACTTCAAAACTAGGGATTGACACGCCCATCGAGATACAACGATCCGAAATCATAGGCACAACTTCCAAGGACTAACCACCATGGACCAAAGGTACTTTTCCACATACACGCGCTTTTTCTGAATCCAACTTGCGTGTACACGCGACTTGGGCTTAACGAACCTGCGTGTATGAACTTCCTTGGCATGTTGTACTGAGATCTGTCTTCTGATTAAGTTGCCATCACCTGTACCAACCTCTGAGCACCTGTACCAACCTCTGAGTGAGTTGCCATCAAGGACAACACTTGAATCATAATGCCAACAATCTCCCCCTTTGGACTTGATGGCAACCACCACACCAGGTCATTCTCCCCCTTTGACATCAAGGGCAAAGGACTGTGCTCCCCCTGAGGACATGCTGATACCTCTGCTTGGCTGTGCTGACTCATGCTCCCCCTGACAGTAGGCCAAATCTGCAAAAGATGTTCTTCAACAAGAACCAAAACTTATACACCATAAGGGACCTTCCTATCACCAAAAGACTCAATACATACAACCATACTCCCTATCAAGAGGGGACATATCAGAAACAGCATTCATCCCAGGCATAGTGGGGAAACCAACATAGGCCGTTACATGACCTTGACACCATAAAAGAGATATCACAAGAGAGATACATGACATAGAGACAACAGATCTAGATCAAGACTTATGACAGTCACCAGCAGCATATGATAAACATCTTTTTAGATCAGTAACCAGGATTTCTTTCCGAGCTCCTTTTCCCATTGCTGTTCAGGACTCCAGAGTTTGCCCTTGCTGCTCAGAACTCCATATACGCGTTTTATCCTGCACAAAACGGCGTATGAACGCGGATATACTCTCTGCAACATGCGCACACCATACACGCGACTTTCCCACCATAAATCCGCGTGTATACGCGTATATACCTTTCGTAACTTGCGTATACAAACTTTTCTGTAGACAAGCTTCAACAGCAGGATGAAGCATCAACTACTCCCAGCTTTTGTCTGAGATATTCAAAAGTTTCCCTGGGCAGTGGTTTTGTGAGAATATCAGCAACTTGTTCCTTAGAAGGAACATACTCCAACTTGACCTTCTGCTCAAGCACTTGTTCCCGAAGGAAATGGTACTTGATTGGTATGTGCTTGGTCTTTGAGTGCATGACTGGATTCTTTGAAATGCTGATTGCACTTGTATTATCACATAAGATAGAGACGGGTGGAGTGCAAGTGATTTGAAAGTCCTGCAAGGTCTGCATCATCCAAAGAAGTTGTGTGCAACAAGATGCTGCAGCCACATATTCTGCTTCAGCTGTAGATAAGGCAATCGAACTCTGCTTCTTGCTGAACCAAGATACTAATCTGGAACCCATGAAGAAAGCACCACCACTTGTGCTTTTCCTATCATCCACACTTCCAGCCCAATCTGCATCTGTGTAAGCATGAAGAGTGAGATCTGTATTTCTAGGATACCATAAGCCATAGTTTTGGGTTCCTTGAAGATATTTGAAGATTCTTTTGACTGCCTGAAGATGAGTTTCCTTTGGGTTGGCTTGAAATCTTCCAACCATTCCTACTGCATGTGTAATATCTGGTCGAGTTCCTGTCAAATAAAGCAAACTCCCAATCATGGATCTATAAGTGGGTTGGTGAACTGCTGCTGATTCATCATTTGCACTGAGGCTGCATCCTGTAACCATGGGTGTACATACTGGCTTTGACTCTTCCATGCCATACTTCTTCAAGATCTGCTTGAGGTATTTGGTTTGAGACAAGAAGATACCTCCTTCATTTTGTTGGATTTGCAATCCAAGAAAATATGTCAATTCTCCAAGAAGTGACATTTCGAATTCTTTCTGCATAACCAAGGCAAAGTTTTGACTCATAGTCTCTTCATTGCTGCCAAAAATAATATCATCTACATAAACAACAAGAATTAGCAATTTGTTATTTTCAACTTTTATATAGAGATTGCTATCTGCTGATCCTTTTGAAAAGCCTTGTTGGTGAAGATATTTGTCCAACCGATAGTACCAAGCCCTTGGAGCTTGTTTGAGTCCATAGAGTGCCTTTTTCAATCTGCATACAAGGTTTGGATCATTCCCAAGAATGAAACCATCTGGCTGCTCAATATATACTTCCTCTTCTAAGTCTCCATTCAGGAAGGCTGATTTCACGTCCATTTGAAATACCTTGAAGTTTTGAAAGCTTGAGAGAGCAAGGAACATTCGGATGGCCTCAAGTCTTGCCACAGGAGCAAAGGTCTCTTCAAAATCTATTCCTTCTTGCTGTGCATACCCTTTACAAACAAGTCTGGCCTTGTTTCTAATTACTTCTCCATTTTCATTTAATTTATTCTTGAAGACCCATTTTGTTCCTATTACATTCTTATCTTTTGGTCTAGGAACTAATTCCCAAGTGTTGTTCTTTTCGATTTGCTCAAGTTCTTCATCCATTGCTTTGACCCAACCTTCATCTTTGCATGCCTCTTTCACATTTTTTGGTTCAGTGGAGGAGAGTAATGCCAAGTAGCTTGAAGCTTCTGCAAGTGTCCTTCTTGTTTGTACTCCTGCTTCTTTCTGCCCCACAATCTGAGTTTCTGGATGATTCTTTTGAACATATCTGGATGGAGTCTTCTCTTCTATTCTTGTCTGCTCCTCTGGTTCTTCTTGAGATTCTTCTTCTTCTTGAGGTTCTTCTTCTTCATCATTTCGCCTTTGAGAGTAACCTTCATCTTCTTCAATGTCTTCATGATGAACTTGCCTAGGAATATATCCCTTCTCATCAACCACTATATCAATACTGTCAACAATTCTGCCAAGTCTTTTATTGTAGCACTTGTATGCTTTGCTATGTGGAGAATAACCAAGAAGAATGCCCTCATCTGCTCTTGGTTCAAGTTTGCCAAGTTGCTCATCAGTATTCTTAATATAACATTTGCTCCCAAAGATTTTGAAGTGCTTCATGGAAGGAGTTTTACCACTCCAAAGCTCATGAGGTGTTTGAGTGTTGTTTACTCGGACATTTGTTTTGTTAAGAATAATAACAGCAGCATGTGCAGCTTCACCCCAGAAGGTTGCAGGAGTACCTGATTCATCGAGCATAGCACGAGCCATTTGTTGGATAGTTCTGTTCATTCTTTCCACAACCCCATTTTGCTGAGGAGTTCTAGCTGTAGAGAATTCTCTTCTTATCCCATGTTCATCGCAGAAATCGAAAAATTCATTTGATGTGAACTCCCCACCTCTGTCAGATCTGAGGCACTTAATTTTGTGTCCTGATTCATTTTCAGCCAATGCTTTGAAGGATTTGAATTTTTCGAATGCTTCATCTTTGTGCTTCATAAGCCCTAACCAAACAAACCTTGAGAAATCATCAATGAATAATATCAGATATTCTTCTCCTCGAGGTGTCCTTTTCCTAAATGGACCACATACATCTGTATGGACTAGCTCAAGAGGCAAGCTAGCTGATCCTTCCTTCTCTGAAAGTTAGTTCTGGTTTGCTTTCCAAACTGACAAGATTTGCATATGGTGTTGTCTGGAATTTTGATATCTGGAAGATCGCGAACTGCCTGATATTTGCATGCTTTCCTTATTTGTGAGAAGCTTAGATGTCCCAACCTTCGATGCCATAACCAGTGCTCTTCATCCTTGCTAAGATAGCATTGTTGTTGTCCTTCTTCAAATATGTACAGATTATTTGGAGTTCTTTTGCCTTTGAGAACTGTTTTACCTGTATCAAGATCACGAACAAGACATCCATTCGATCTGAAAATAACCTCGGTTTTTTGATCACACATCTGGCTGACACTTAGTAGATTATGCTTCAATCCATCAACATACAAAACATTTCCAGCCTTGACCTTTTCTTTCAAAGGAGCAATACCTTTTCCTTTTATAGTTGCAGGAGTATCATTTCCAAAAGAAACTTTCTTTCCCTTTTCTAAAGTAGAATAAGATTCAAGTTTTTCTTTATCACCTGTCATATGTTTCGAACATCCACTGTCAATGTACCATAGATTTTCCTGTCCTTCTGCATAAAATGCTATCCCACATCTTTCTGTTTGAGGTTCCTTTATTCTCCATGTTTTGGTGCTCGTGGCTTGTTCCTTTTTCTCCTGAAACCTGCTCCTGCATTCAGAGTCTTTATGACCAAAATTATTGCAAATAGAACATTCAACTTCATTTTCAAGAACCGAAAAGTTGTTATAGGTCCTTTTTGTAATCCCTGTCATACTTCTTTGTTTTTGAGCTTCCCTAGTCATGATTGTTTTATATGCAACACATTGAGCTGCTTTGTGACCAAAGTTATGGCAAGAAAAGCATTGTCCATTGAAGAAGCTTCTGCGGTTATTGAATCTACCAGCCAACTGATTGTAATTTCTATTTTCATCTATTCTTGAGCCAAACTGAGAAGATTTTACCTGTGGTTGGTTGTAGCTTTTGTTCACCCTTAAGAAGGATTGTCCCTGATAGTTTTTGTTTGTAATTCGTCCCTGCTTTACCTGATTATCTTCATTGTTCTTCTGCTCATTTCTTCTTGCTGCATCAAGATAACTTTTTGAGGTGGATGCTTGAGAGGTTTCTCCATTATAGCCCAAACCTGTCTTGTTTAGAGGAGACCGCTGCACACTGATAATCTCATCCAAGGTTTCAGATCCTTTGACAAATTTAAGATTAATAGCTTTTGTTTTCTCAATTTCTTTTCTGAGACCAACAATTTCACCTTCTAGTTTTTCAAGATGTTTTTCCTTTTCATCAATTTGAAATTGCAAAGTATCAATGATCACATTCTTTTCTTCTATGCCTCTCTTGAGTCTAGTAATTTCATTATAGAGATTATCCACATCTACAGCATCCTCATAATCATCATCTTCAAATGCCATTAACAGCTTATATTTATTACCTTGTTCATCTTCATCACTGTTTGATAAGCCATCACTATCTTCATGGGTGTAGTAGCTTTTCTTATTTGCACTTTGTTTCTTGTTCCATCTAGCAGGTTCTTTTCCTTTATCCTTATAAGGACATTTTGCAGCATAATGACCTACTCTCCCACAAGCAAAGCATTTGAAAGGTAGCTTACCTCTGAACCTTCCAGAACCCCTTTGAAGATTTCTGACAAAATTTGATTCTTCTTCCTCTTCTTCTGGAACATGGCTTGCTTCATAGTAATCTTCTTTTCCTGATGCCTTAAAAGCAGCTTCCCTTCTGTCAGATGGACCTCCCTTTCTCATTTCATAAGCGGTTAGAATTCCATGTAGCTGAGACATAGTGAGAACACGGAGATTTTCTTTTTCTTCTATTGCAGATACTTTAGATTCAAACTTGGGGGATAATGATCTTAGAATCTTTTGAACTACTATAGTTTCTCTTATTTCTTCACCCAAATTTTTCATACAATTAACAATCTCATCTACCCGAAGAAAATAATTAGCCACACTTTCATCATTATACATCCTGAGAGTCTCATATTGAATCCTGAGAGTTTGAAGTTTAGCTTGCTTTACCTGTTCATCTCCTTCATAGCTAGTGATCATTTTGTCCCATATTTCTTTTGCTGATTTGAAGTGCATGACCTTCATGAATTCTGTTTGAGATATACTTCCTAATAGAGTACTGACTGCTTTTGCATTAGTTTCATACTTCTTTTTCTCAGCTGGATCTGTAGGAGTAGCTGAAGGAAAAGCATAGCCTGTTTCTACAATGTTCCAAACTTCTGTACCAAGAGATTGAAGATATGCAGTAACTCTTACCTTCCAATAATTGAAATTTGTCCCATCAAAAATCGGTGGCCTGATTGATGCTTCTTTCTCGTAGCTGCTCATGATGAATGATCTACCTTCAAGCGATCAAGCTTCTCTGAAGGACCTGCTCTGATACCAATTGTTGGAAATAATACTGAGAGGGGGGGTGAATCAGTATTATCAGATCAATCAAACTTTTCAATGCTCAGAAACATATACGCTACTTCAGTTAGGTGAACCAGCGTGTACACGCTACTGTGATTAAATAAAACAGCGTATAAGAAGAAAACTCATAATTTAGTTAGCTTATTCTTCAGTTAAGTTCATCAGGACATTATTCACCACATTAACAGTAAGCAGGTGCAGTATAACAGAACAGATCAAAAGCCACACACATGAACACCAAGATATAAGGTGGAAACCCAATGTGGGTGCAAGTCGTCTCTATCTTTCTTTAATAAGAAACTTCAGTTTACAATATTTTGTACTGGTGCAGCCTTGTCCCAGTACGCAAGCTACAACCTGCAGAAGGCTACAACCTTCTCTCGTTCTCCAAAACTTCCTTGGAAGGGAGCTCCAACCCCCTTTGCTCTTGTACTAGCCAAGATACTAGTACGTAGGTGCTGGCCTACAATCTTCTTTCTTTCAGGTACCACCTCTCATACATTTTCAGACTGGATATTCCTGAAGCACAACATTCAATCTGTAGAACCCAATTCATTCAACTTTCATAACAGATCCATGAAGCATAAAACAACCAATACTAGAATTATCAAACTTTGAATCACTGAACCACTGAACCCTGTCAATCACCAGATACCAGAACCCAGAGCAGTCTACAGAACTCTGCAATAACAGTCAGATCCAACTGCAAACCCAAAAATCAAGCTTTAAGAGATATACGCTACTTCAATGAGCTAAACCCGCGTGTACACGCTTTTTTACTTAATCCAACCTGCGTACAGATCTAAAAATAGATTCTCTCAACTTGCAGCTGTACCAGACATCAGTTAGATCCAGAACATAATATTGCGACAGTATGCAGATCTAGAAATATGCATAATCAACCATATCATACTAGAGCATTTCAAACCATTAGATCCAGATTTGTCCTTAGATCTAGTCTTCCATCCGCCGATGTGATTTCTCCTTAGCTCATATCAAGCAACCCGAACACTGCATATCAGATCTCTTTCTCTCTTAGATATTCAAGCCTTGTCGAAAGATGATCTTGCCTAATGATCTTCTTCTCCTTATATAGCCTTAGGCCTTGCTCAATACCAAGAGCCAAAACCATAGTAACACAATACCATCAACTTCAAAACTAGGGATTGACACGCCCATCGAGATACAACGATCCGAAATCATAGGCACAACTTCCAAGGACTAACCACCATGGACCAAAGGTACTTTTCCACATACACGCGCTTTTTCTGAATCCAACTTGTGTGTACACGCGACTTGGGCTTAACGAACCTGCGTGTATGAACTTCCTTGGCATGCTGTACTGAGATCTGTCTTCTGATTAAGTTGCCATCACCTGTACCAACCTCTGAGCACCTGTACCAACCTCTGAGTGAGTTGCCATCAAGGACAACACTTGAATCATAATGCCAACATGTTGTCCCTCAGGAAATTGGTCATTTGTTGGAAAAATGACAATAATAACTTAAGAAACAAAGTTTCATGGTAAAAGTAAGAAAATATGGTGGGAAAGAGGGTGGAGGAGGATCCTACAACCACATGAAGTAAAAATAAACGCTAAAAGACCAAAACCTAAACCTTCTCAACATGATCTTTCACTTTTTATTTGCAATATGTAGATGTTGAGACCTTAGTTCTCTAATAGAAAAAATGATTTGGAGAGAATTAGCATAGTCATAGTGACAATCTACCAAATTCATTTGTAGAGCGGATTTGGCATAACGACACTCTCATTTAGTGAGTTTAAAGTGTACATTTGGCATATTAGCACTCTCATTTGTTGAGTTTGGAGTGCAACGTATATAGAAATATTCTTTTTCATCCATCATTTCTATGATATGATTATAATTTATGAATATATGATGTAATTTTTAATCGCTAGTGGGAGCCCATAAATTCAAATCCCTTAAGATTATGGTTGATCTACATGGACTATCTGTAATTCTAATGCTAGAAATAATGGTTTTGGGAGAGAAAGCAAGAGAGGCCTTTCGAAATCTATGCCCTAGATGGAATGTATATTCAAAAATATATGTGAGATTGGCAAGAGGGCTACTCTCCATCTAGGATCACATGGCTACAAATTTACAGGCCTTTTCATCCTCAATAGGAATCATAATATAAGGTTTTTTAAGGGGTTTGTCACATCCTATAAAGTTGGCCAACTATTATGGGCCTTATGGATAGATAAATGGTTATTGGGACCATATACAAGTGAGTGGTTTTCTAATGGATCAGTCCCTTATTCTGGCAGGGGATCTGAACTTCACTACCTCTACTAGGGAAACTTCAGAGATTAGAGCCCATTATGATCCCCATCATAACCTAATTTTTAGAGATGTTAAAAGAAAAAAATTTCCTTGATGTTATCCCTAATTCTTTGGAATCAAACTGGAGAAATGGAAGGGTTGGGGATGAAGTAATAGCTAATATATTGGATAGGTTCCTGAAAGTAGGCCATCTTGCTACAATTTTTGGAAGATATAGATCATGGACTAGTCCAAAAAGAATTTTAGATTACCTCTTTGTTTTCCTTGACTTTGGATTTCAAAGATCATAATATTAAATACCCTTTTAAATTCAACCATTCATGTCTTGAATTGGATCCTTTAGGTCACTAGTCAGGAATTTATGGCATAATAGTATGTTATTAATTGCTTCTCTAATATGTACTCCCTTTTTTGGAAATAGAAGAAACATAAGAAAGTTTTTGTAGGTTGGAAAAGAAAAAGAAAAGTAGAGTTGAAAGAAGAATTGTTAACCCAGGAGGATGAATATGCAAAAATCTCATAGTCTTTCATTAATTCTAATTTCTCAAATTTCTCAAATTTTGATCAAATTCGGTTGACCAAGTGGGACATGTTTTTCTTATCTGTTTTAGAGACCTACTCTTTTGAAAAGGGATCCTTATTGGTCACATGCTTATTAGTTTGATAAGAGATTGGATCCATTTCTTAATCAATTTGATCAAGTTTGATTGATGATGGAGACCAAAATAACCCATAGTCATTCAAGAATGACCTAGATTAGGGAGAATTATTTGTTTGAAGAAAATATTGAACCCCCTCATTCATAAGGTGGAACCTATTTCATTTCTAGATCGAGTGCCAATGAACCAATAATAACTCATCCAAATTTAGGTGCAGATTCAAGGTACAAATGATTTGTGGTTGATCTAGTTTTGGTAGCTTCTACTAATGAAAACTTCCACATAGTCAATCTCTTCTTCTATAGAGGTAAAAATATCAACTAAAAGCTTAAATATGTCCACCGTTTAAGTTCCAAGCAAGCCCTAGCTTTCAATCACATCTATATTGGTATCTAATTGTGTTCAATAATCAATCAAATTTGAATGAAAAATGGTCCTCAATGCATTGATTCATTATCTTCACTCATAAATTCTTTAGTGACTTTTATTATTTCCATCACAGTTCTAAGATTCCCATAATTTGTTTCTAGACATGCTTGAGTTGTGGAGCAACAAAGTTGTGAGTGGAGACAAGGAAAGGTGATCCAAAAATAACCCCAAAGTTGAAAATTATTTCCTTTGAGAAGAGTTTGTGACCTGTTAGAGGTAATTCTGCCAAACCTGAGTTGTAATTTGCAAATTGTCTTGCTAGTTGAATTGCAGTAAGTAGGTTCTTTTTGGTAGAAGCCAACACCCTTCATTTGTTGATCTCGAATTATTGAGAAAATGACTCAAATTGATGAGTTATTAGAGTTACTAAATACTCTAATACTCTCTACTATCAACAACACAAACACACTCAACAAAGCAACTTTTATATATGTCCTAAATTGTTTACAATATTTATAGAACAAAATTGAATTTCTCCATCTTGAATTATAGCTTGAACAAGATGAATTATATTAGAAGAATCAACATTATAAACTAGTACTTATTTAGAATGATTCTTTGTTTGAGTTTGAGAAAACATTCTATGAATAACCAATGCATGATCAAATTAGTGATGCCACTTCAAGAGCACATTCAAATAAAGATAAAAAATTTCACCTCACTCTTCCCAATGTCATCATCATATCTTGGGAAGAAGTCATTAGCAACATGTGTAGAATTGACTCTTGGATATGAAAATAAAGTGATATTTAAAATTTTAGACTACTCCAAACCAATCTAGCTCAAGAGTATTGGGTTCTTTCAAGAAATCTCATCTTTACCCACTCCACTTTTGCATCATATTCCTAAATTCCAATATTGTCATCGAAATGGCCACATGAAAGATCAATGTTTCGTTATTCATTCTTGTGAGTATTGTAGAAAGCATAACCATCCTTCATGTATACTTTCCAATCATAAAACCGCCACAAGGGTAAATATTCACCTTGAATGGATCACTTTTTTTATGAATGGCCAGCTAGAATTAAAGTTGGTAGCCAAAGCCTAAAATCTTGAGCACAATTTGGTTTGTGGTCTTCTTTAAATCACCATTCAATAGAAGACTTACAGCTTGTGCTAGACAACAATTTGTGGTCATCTTTGAAACACCATTAGATAGCACTTTCTTTTTCGCATAAGACATCAATTTATAACTATATTTGTAATTATTCTAAGAACTATTTCAAGTTAAGTTCTAAAGTTGCTAGTTAACCTTAAACAACCATTCATCAAAACAATTTGGCTTCTCCTACCATTTGTTTGTGATCTTCCTTAAAACATCATATTCCTAGAATATATTTATTCCTAGAGTATATTTAACTATTGGATACTATCTACTTACATGTTTCAGCTTTGTTTTTTCACTCTCATACACCTTAAAAGAAAAAAGGTTTGAAACTTGATATTTAAACATTATGGAAAATTTATATTATTCATCCGCAAGGAATATGAAAAGTCATAAATGAACTTGAATAGTATTTGAGAATCCCAAAGGCCTCTTAAAAAATAAAACTCAAAAACTAAAAGTCACATAATATTATATTATATTTGAATCTTTGTATCTGGTTAAGACTTATCCTTCCATTTATGCCTGCCCGACACTTTTCTTATCCAGCATAATCTCAAGGACTCTATAAAAATTAAACATTTTGTAGAGTCCAAGAAGAGAGCAGCAATTGAATGTCTTTAATATAAAATTTCAGGCACATTTATCTCGTACACCTTCACTTTTGAACTTTGAAAATGGTGGAGGCTCTCTCACGGGTTTTTGAGTTGCCAGACTATTTGATTGAAGAGATGTTGACATGTGTGCTAGCAGAATATATCTGGAAACTGGGCACCCTCCATAAGTAATGGAACAAAAGTCCATGGTTGATCACAGGTGATGTGGACAACAATCGGGATTGTTGGGCATACTCCACCCACTCAGGAAAATGGTAGAGCACCCCTCTATCCCTTCCCTTCATGAATTTGTATCAAGAATATAAAAAGAAAATTATTGCTCCCTTTAGTTACCTACAATCAACCACAGGCCTTTTCTTGTTTCAAATAATGTCAGTCGCTCCAAATATAGTTTTAAATTTTGGAGAAGGCATTTATCTTAGCAAGTGCAGATTCTGAAATATTTGAGAACTTTCAATTACACCATCAAATTTTCAAAAATTGTTTTTTTCACATTTGGATTTTGAAATATTTTAGAAATCCAAAGTATATCATCAAATTTTAAAAATTATTTTTTCTTGATACAAATTTTGAAATATGTCGAAAATGTTTAGTACACCATAGGAGTTAAACTTCCTCCAAATAGTTCTCTAAGCATCGTGGATGGCTAAGACTTGGTTTCCATAGGAGCTGCAATAATGCTACAATAATCTTCCCCATAAGAGCTGTCCAAAGTAGAATTTGGCCCTAGTTGCCAATTTTAACAGGTATTTACATGGTTGAAACAATTTCAAGATGCATGGATGTTTAGCCTATCTAACTTAATAATGGGCATTTTTAGAAAAGAATTTGAAAATTTGGCTACAAATCATGTTAATATTATGAATTAAAAATAGTTGTACAATGTTTTTCCAAGTTTTGGTGCAGCAATAAATCAACTCTCAAATCTATTTTAGTAATATGTTTTATTTATGGTTTCAGTTCCATTTGAGAAATCCACCGACAGTACATTTTGAATCAAAGTGTTTCATCCAAAGAGTAATATTTCTTCATGTTTTTTGGAGCTTTGAATATTTCATACCTTTCATCCTTTCTCTTTGTTTTATAATAACCAATATGCATGTGGAATTTTACTTACTTTTTCATTATTTATGTGCAAAAACAGATGGAGTTGTTTTATAAAATTGATACCGGTGAAGAGAATTCTATCATTGGCGTGGTCAAGTGTCGAGAAGGTTGTACATTTGCTGAAATTCATGATGAAATTGTGGATTGAAATCGTTGGATACCCTTTTCATTTTATCCGGGATGGAACAAGTTTAAATCCAAAGCAAGAGAAAAAATGGAAAGTTTATACAACACCTGTAGGCATCAAGAGGAAACTAGGCACATTTGATGTGGAAGAAGAGTGTTCCAATGTAGTGGAAAAAATACCAATCTTTGAAAACATTGAAGTGAATGTGGAGGGACATGTGCATAAACGACCAAGAGTTGAAAATATGTATTTGTCAATGGAACAAGCCATAGTTGTTGATCCTAGTGTATTGGCATCTTGGGAAAAAAGTTAAAAGTTTAATGGAAGAGTTTTTCAATGAGAAAATTACTCTCAAAGTATATTCAGAAAAGGGAGAATCTAAAATAAAGATCCATTATGAAATTTGTGGCATTGATTATGGAACAAGTGATGTATCCTTGGCAGCATGAACAACACTCAACTTCAAAAACCATCATATGAAAATACAGGCCCATCAACAACACCTATCAATGCCAAGTGGTAGTGAAATTCCTTCATGTAACGGAGTACAACAGACGGTGATGGTTGGAGATCAATTTCATATTGATCAAGCAATAAAACTTCTAGATGATTTCAACAAGACACAAGAGCCTAATTTGTTCAAAGTGGTGGAAGCAACACTTGCAGACTATAAGAACATGAAAAAAGTGAGAGTGGAATGTACACGATGCAATAAATGTTTTGTTTAGTGCCAACAAGTGGTAATATTGCCAGATCTCTAAATGAACACATCAAATCAAAGAAGCACACTGTTACTACTACAAATGAGGGTTCACATGAGGAGATTGGGTTGAGGAGTGGCACGGTTGGGAGACCCAAGAAACCTACCAATGATAAGTCCCAACAAAGTTTGACTAGGTTCTTGGTCCCGTTATCACCATCAATATTACGTAGGGGTTCTACAAGTGTAGATCCTTCTACTTCAGGTGTGTTAATTAACAGCTTAGACTAAACTTGAATATGAATTTGTATATTATTTTATTTATCTTACTTCATATTTATTTGTTTGTTGTCACCTTATTACAACTCAATTATCTCCCTTATTACTACAATGTTGAAGGTATTGTTGTCTTTATATTGATAGAAATGGGGAGAGATTGGAAACAAAGGTCATAATGGATGATCAAAGGGGTGGAAAATTATGGGCCGTAGAGAAGCATATCAAGATCATGTTATGTAATGAGGGTATTGAATGTCGTATTGATGGTACATATAGGCACATTTATTGCCAAGGGGCTTCTGAAACATGGATCCCATATGATTCATTAACATGCAACTTTTGTAAGTTGGTTCCAGAATGTGATGACTTCAGGATGCGATTATATTGTGAATCAATGTGCATCAATAAAAGAAGTGAACGAGATATAGGAAAAGGTAGAAGACTCGACTATTTGACTCAAAATGAACTAAAGAATGTTGCAAGGGTTACAAATGCTAACCATAGATCAATAATGTGATCTCTTTGGTGGGAGAGGACAAAGGTTGCTACACTCTCTATTAGAATGAGATCCCTAAAGGAAAAGTTGTTTGAATTGATAGAAAGGAAGGATGTCTTTAGGTTTTGCAAGGATGTGTGTGAGGCACATAAGCAAGGAAAATTACAAGGTAAAGATGCAGTTTGGGAATTTGTCAAGGATATTTTTCATAACTTGATGCATGCAAAAGCAGGGAGAAGGTATAGTACATCCACAAAATCCCTTTATGAGATGATCAAGTTATGGGGAGGTCCTATATTACATAGCTTTATTAGCTTGAATCTGGATGGTCCTTCAATATCTACGACTTTAAGGCAAGTTAGAAATTCATTAGCATATATCCCAGGGGAGCACAAGCATATTTTTGAGGCAGTCAGAAAATTTTATGCTTCTTATAAAGCCAAGCATGGTATAGATGGCCCAATTCCTGTATTACTCATTGAAGATGAAACAGTTGTGAAAAAATATGTTAGGTGGGTAGCAAAAAGCGATACATTGTTGGGTTTTTTGGTACAAAAGAAGAACATCAATGCAATCACATTTCTTGGTGAGAGTTTGTGATGGAGTTGTAGGCTATGAGATTATAATAGATTATTTTAAGAACAATGTTATTAGCCATTATGCACATTTTATTATTTCAAACTCTTTACATGAAAAGCTTCCTCGTTTGGTTGTGGCTGTTTATCAAACATGCGATAGGTTCAATGCAAATTTTGTTTATCAATAATGGGAAAAGGTAGAATCTATGTGGAAGAAACACGTGGAAAATATTTTGGGACCTATTGTTGGTCATTCCTCGGATGGGGATAGCAAAATAAGACAACTTATGTTGAAGGATTATTCTTCAACATCAGGTCTTCAATATCAAATTCCTTGGGAAGGGTGGAGGCTAACCGGATTGTATAATGGTTGCAATCTAACAGGATTTCATGACAAAGATTACATCCACAACGGAAAAAAGCTAGTGAATCCTTTGTTTAGCGGTCGATGAGAATTGGTTTTAGGAAATTATTACATAAGTTTTGGTCATGTCAGAATGGTTTATCACACTTTTAAAATGGATGATCACAAGCTTAAGGGTGAAGATATAGAGAGGATGGATCAACAAAATTGGGGATCCACACAACACATTACTTCAAGGCATGTTCAGAGGTGTTTGAAAGAGTTGAGAAGTACACCAAGTGGAAAGTTAGAGAGGACACTAGCTACAGAGACTTATCTAATGATTGTTGCTGACTACATTGACTTATTTATGTCTCATAGTTTGAGCCTTTGGGAAAGGGTATGAAATGTTGGGTTGTGTTATATTCTTTCCACGTAGTTAATAGGGGGTTTGAAGGGAACCCGTAACCCCACTTTATGGGGTCCGGGGCAGCGCCCCAGAAAATTTTGGTTTTGGACCATATGTTAGGTTGGGTGGACCCACCTATGGTTTTGTGCATGTTTTTCGCACATGTTTTTTGGACGCGATGGTTTTCGGTCCATGGTATTGGACGCGATGGTTTTCGGTCCATGGTATTGGATGCTTCAGCATGTATAAATATGTATTGTAACATTGAAAGGAACATAATGAAAAATCAAGCTGGTAGTCCCGGTTTTGGTATCCAGGAAAAAATCTCTGTGCATATGTGTTTTATGGGTTATGCTCTCGCATTGTTTATTTCTTTGTTTAAGAATTCGTATGCAGGTAATTTTTGTACAGGGTTAAAACCTACATTTGGTATCGGAGCTTTTTTGGCTTCAAGGGGACGCCTTTGTTGCTGAGGGGTTTCGCTCGGGCCTGTGGTAGACCCTGTTCAGTGGGAGATCTGCGAGATCGATTCTGGTGGTGAAAGAAGATGGCGAGCAGTGGAAAGATAGAAATTGAGAAGTTCAATGGTCAGAATTTTGAGTTGTGGAAACTCAAGATGGAGGATCTGTTGGTGGATAAAGATCAGTGGATCACGGTAGATCTGGGTACTAAACCATCGGGAGTGACCGATGAAGAATGGAAGAAGTTGGATTGGAAGGCAAAGAGCACAATACGATTGTGTGTCTCGGATTCAGTATTGCTGAATGTATCAGGGGAAGCTACGACAAAGGCTTTGTGGGTCAAGTTAGGGACTTTGTACCAATCTAAGTCTCTGGTGAATAAACTGTTCTTGCGGAAAAAGCTGTATAACCTGAGGATGAAAGATGGAGACTCGGTGACAGAGCATCTGAATGCGTTTAATACTGTGGTAAGTCAGTTATTATCTGTTGATATTAGAATTTCAGATGAAGATAAGTGCATCAGTCTGTTGTGTTCTCTACCAGATTCGTGGGATAGTCTGGTTATTGCAATAGGTAGCAATGCAACTGCTTTGCAGTTTGATGAAATAGTCTCAGCCTTGCTGACGGAGGAGATGAGACAGAAAAATATGGACAACCAGAATGGTGATGCCTTGTCTGTACGAGGACGGTCCCAGAACAGAAACAAAAATAAGTCATCGAGTGGGAGATCTAAATCTAGAGGGAGATCTAAATCTCCAGGAAAACCTACAAAGGTGGTGTGCTGGAAATGCGGAAAGGAAGGGCACTTCAGAAGGGATTGTAAATCTAAAGCTCCTGATAAAGGAAAGGGATCTGATGATGCTCCTTCTGTAGAGGCGAAAACCACCTCAGATGAAGGTGGGGATGTGTACTTGGCTTCTTCAAGTACACATGTAGATCATGAGGCATGGTTGATTGACTCAAGTGCATCCTTTCACTTCACTCCCCATAGAGAGTGGTTCTGCGAGTATGAGAAATATGATGGTGGTGATGTCTTCTTAGGAGATGATAGGAAGGCTAGAATCATTGGTCGGGGAAAAGTAAAGTTGGAGTTGCAAGGTGGAAGGGTTAGAACACTTCCGGGTGTTCAACATATTCCTGCATTGGCCAAAAATCTGATTTCTGTAAGCAAGTTGGATGATGCAGGTGTAAATACGGTGTTCGAGAAAGATACCTGCAAGATGGTTCGAGGAGCACTGATATTAATGTGGGGAGTTCGGATTGGAACTCTGTACAAGCTGCAAGGTAGCACTGTTGTTGATGGGTGCAATAGTTCTATGGTTCCTGAAAATGGAGTAGAGAATCTAGTGGTCTCTGGAGAGAAGACCATGTTGTGGCATCAAAGGCTTGGACATATTGGAGAGAAGGGCCTTCGAATACTTCATGGTAAAGTTATGGTAGAAGGTATGAATAATAGCTCTCTGGATTTTGATTTCTGTGAAAATTGTGTATATGGGAAGCAGAATCGGGTGAGTTTCCCCTCTGGTGGTAAGAGGACGAAACAGATATTAGAGCTTGTGCACAGTGATGTGTTTGGACCTGTGAAGGTTCCATCACTGGGTAAGTCTGTGTACTATGTATCATTCATAGATGACTTCTCAAGGAATACATGGATATATTTTCTTAAGAAGAAATCTGAAGTCTTTGACAGGTTTAAAGAATTTAAGGCTCTGGTGGAAAATCATACAGAGAAGAAGATAAAGGTGTTGAGGACAGATAATGGTGGAGAATTTGCAGCAAGGAATTTGAAGAATTTTGTAAGAAGTGTGGTATAGCACGGCAAAAGACTACTCCATATACACCTCAGCGAAATGGAGTCGCAGAAAGAATGAACAAGACGTTGATGGAAAGGGCAAGAAGCATGCTCAGTGGTGTCGGGTTAGGACAGGAATTCTGGGCAGAGGCGGTGGATACTACATGTTACCTGATCAACAGATCACCTTCATCAGCGTTGGAGGATAAGACTCCACAAGAAGTATGGACTGGTAAGAAACCCTCTCTTTCACATCTAAGGGTATTTGGATGTGATGCATATGTACATGTTCCAAAGGAGAAACGAACCAAGTTGGATAGTAAATCTAAAAAGTGCATCTTTATTGGGTATAAGGATGGTTTAAAGGGTTATAAGCTTTGGAACCCAGTCACACAGAAGGTTGTGTACAGCCGAGATGTGTTGTTCAGAGAGGTAAAAGATGTTATTCAACATGAAGTCCAACCAAAGGAACCTGAGAAGATAGAGTTTGAGCCAAAGGAGGAAGAATCAGACTCTGTAGCAGAGGAGGAATCAGAAGATGAAGAGCCACAAACTCCGGCTATGAGAAGATCAGTTCGAGAAAGATGGCAGCCAGAAAGGTATATTCCATTTGCTTTCAGTTCAAATTTTGCTTTGTATGTTACTGATAATGATCCCAGAACTGTGAAGGAAGCAGTGGATTCAGAGGATGGAAAACTCCAAGGATAATTTTAGGGGCGAATGTTCGCCCTTTGGCGAAATTAAGGGGTTTTAAATTTTTAGTGGGCGAATATTTTGTATCATAGTACATTTTTACAAATCACCTCAAATAGCCCACCTTATTTTAAGGGAGAGGGTAAAAAAGGTAAATTTAGCCCTTGAAATTAGGACTTACAACCTTCCATTCGCCCATTTTCAAGAATAGGTTTTATTTAAGTGAATCCATTCGCCCATTTTCAAGAATAGGTTTTATTTAAGTGAATCCTATGGGCCAAATACCATATTTATAAAAGAGGTATGGTAAATTAATAAAAATATAAATAAATGAGAGGTATGGTAAATAAATAAAACATTTTTTATATTTACTCCATAAGTCACCTTATATACATGTAAGGGTGTAAACAAATAAAAATATAAGTAAAGTGGAGGTATGGTAAATAAATAAAACGTCTTTTTATACTTACTCAAAAGGTATGGTAAATAAATAAAAATATAAATAAACTAGACGTATCGTAAATAAATAAAACCTCTTTTTATATTTAATTACCTCTTTTTATATTTAATCCATAACCCTCGTTCTATTTATGAAGGCTCAAGAAATAGGTTTTATTTAAGTGAATCCTATGGGCCAAATACCATATTTGTAAAAGAGTTATGGTAAATTAATAAAAATATAAATAAACTAGAGGTATGGTAAACAAATAAAACATTTTTTTATATTTACTCCATAAGTCACCTTATATTTACAAACACTCAAAAAATGGGTTATATTTAGGTGAAACCTATGGCCAAAATACTATGGGACAAATACCATGGACTAGATTGTTATTAATATCATGCAAAAAACCATTATTAACCCTAATATTAGAATTAATAAAAATAAAAATGGCACATGGTATTGACCCATGGTATTCACCAAAATGGCACATGGTATTGACCCATGGTATTCACTTGGAATGTAGCCTATTTAAATGGGGGAATTAAACCAGCATGTAGCCTATGCTAAGATTCACTAGGACTTTACAAAGTTTTATTATTTAGTGAAAGACTCGCCAAGATCTTACAAGATTTTATAATTGAGTAAAATATTCGCCATGCCTGGTGAGAGATTCGCCAAAAAATTATATATACATATTATATTATTGATAAAATCGCCTTCCATTTTTCCTATATACCATGGAGATTCGCCCATTTATTATATTTATAAATTTAGCGGGGGTTCTTAAAATTTTCCCTGGAAAACTCTGGAAAGAGGCCATGGTCGATGAAATGGCATCTTTGCACAAAAATGAGGCTTGGGATCTGGTGGAGTTGCCAGCTGGAAGGAAACCCATTGGCAGCAAATGGGTGTTCAAGAAGAAGACAAATGCAGAAGGAAAGGTGGAGAAATACAAAGCTCGGTTGGTAGCAAAAGGTTATTCCCAGGTGCCGGGAATTGATTTTGGTGATATTTTTTCTCCTGTTGCCAAGGTAACTTCTATTAGATTACTTTTATCTGTTGTTGCTGCTTTTGATTTTGAGGTAGAACAGATGGATGTGAAGACAACATTTCTTCACGGGGATTTGGAAGAGGAAATCTACATGAAGCAACCTAAAGGCTTTGCGGTGAAGGGTAAGAAAGAACTGGTATGCAAGTTAAAGAAGTCTCTGTATGGGTTAAAACAGTCACCAAGGATGTGGTATCAGAAATTTGATACATTTATACGGGAACTTGGCTTCACCAGAAGCAAAGCAGATCATTGTGTGTATTTTAAATTAATTGGTGACCGTATTATTTATCTGGTCTTGTATGTGGATGATATGTTGCTGGTTGGAAATGACAAAGAAATTATCCAGGATTTGAAGACCCAATTGTCCTCCAAATTCGACATGAAAGATCTTGGTGCTGCAAACTATATTTTGGGCATGGAAATTAAAAGAGATCGGTCAAAGAGGAAGCTCTGGTTAAACCAGAGGAAGTATGTCGAGACAATACTCCAGAGGTTTAATATGCAGGATAGTAAACCGGTGAAGGTTCCTATTCCTGTAGGTGTGAGGTTATCTGCTGAACAGTGTCCCAAGACACAAGAAGAGGAAGAGGACATGTCCCGTGTTCCATATGCAAGTGCAGTGGGTAGCCTAATGTATGCAATGGTCTGTACTAGACCAGACATTGCACATGCAGTAGGATTATTGAGCAGGTTTATGTCAAAACCTGGGAAGGAGCACTGGACAGCAATGAAGCATGTTTTCAGGTATTTGCGTGGCACTAGTGATTATGGTTTGTGCTACCAAGGAAGACCAGGATTGGACAGAGTGTTGGATATTCATGGCTTTGTTGATGCAGACTGGGTTGGAGATCTGGATCAAAGAAGATCTACAAGTGGGTATGTGTTTAACCTATTTGGAGGTGCAGTCAGTTGGATTGAGTAAGAAACAATCTGTAGTGGCACTATCAACTACAGAGGCAGAATACATGGCAGCCACTTATGCAAGCAAGGAAGCAGTTTGGTTGCAGAGATTGTGTTCAAGTATGGGGTTAGTACAGGGAGCTATAAGAATAGACTGTGACAGCCAAAGTGCAATTTTCTTGGCAAAGAACCCTGCTTATCATTCAAAGACAAAGCACATTGATGTTCAGTATCACTTTGTGAGGGATATGATAGAAGACAGAAAGGTGTTGCTGGTAAAGGTGGACACTTTGAAGAATACTGCAGATGCATTGACAAAATCTGTGAGCTCTGAGAAGTTCTCTTGGTGTAGAGAAGCAATGGGAATCTCAGGGCTGAAAAAATGACTAAGCTCTCCTGTGGCCCCCTATGGAAGGAAAACAACAAGTGGGAGATTGTTGGGTTGTGTTATATTCTTTCCATGTAGTTAATAGGGGGTTTGAAGGGAACCCGTAACCCCACTTTATGGGGTTCGGGGCAACGCCCCGGAAAATTTTGGTTTTGGACCATATGTTAGGTTGGGCAGACCCACCTATGGTTTTGTGCATGTTTTTCGCACATGTTTTTTGGACGCGATGGTTTTCGGTCCATGGTATTGGACGCGATGGTTTTCGGTCCATGGTATTGGATGCTTCAGCATGTATAAATATGTATTGTAACATTGAAAGGAACATAATGAAAAATCAAGCTGGTAGTGCCGGTTTTGGGATCCAGGGAAAAATCTCTGTGCATATGTGTTTTATGGGTTATTCTCTCGCATTGTTTATTTTCTTTGTTTAAGAATTCGTATGCAGGTAATTTCTGTACAGGGTTAAAACCTACATGAAATGCTTCACGTGTTCATCATTTCTTCACATTATGGCTATGTTGGGTATAGAAACAATCTCATACTAATGTCAACATAAATTTCATCAGCAGAGAAGCATATCAAGATGTGAAATTTTCTTTCCATTTTGCAATTTTGTTGAAGAGATTGTTTCGAGATCATTAGTCTAACTTTCCATATGTTTTGCACCTGAATGGGTCAGATGTATGTGAGAAATTATTTAGTAAATTTGGTGGGATGGTTGGAGTGGAGAGGGCCTATGATTATATTGACTTGCTTCATGTTGTTGGAACCCTGAATAGAGTCGCTGAAGAAGAATCAAATCCCCAAGGGCTTCATTTTAATAAATCTCGTGAGAAGCAAGAAATAATTTGGAATAGATTGCACCAAGAAACAATACAAAACATTGACATATTGTCACAATATGATTCAATATCCACGGACGCTAAAATTGTAGAATCCATTAAGATTGGATTGAAGGATGCATAATACATTTTATCAACTTTTGGAATGCAACCAGAAAATTACACTCAATCTTCTTGGTGGGTTAAACCATGGACAAAGGATCAAAATTATCCAACATTCCAAATTCTGGATGAATTAGTTGATGCTTCTCCACCGAGTTGTTCCAACTCTATATTCCAATCTTCGTCATCATTGGTACACAATGAAAGTGAATTGAAAATAATAGAAAGTGAGTGGAGACACGAGTTGGATGAAATTTTGGATTCCATTGATGAAAATGGAAGCAAAACGATAAATCCAGTGGTGGATCTTGATGGCAAGGATATGTTTAAAGCATGTTTGATTAGTTAGTTGAATGGAAATCCAACATTATCCAAAGATAGGTTGACAAAAGTGAGAAATGGGATCTACTTTAGGCGAGATGGGAAGGCTCCACAAAAGAGTGTTTCAATTGGCTTTGGAATTGGATCAGATTGTGGGGTGTTATTTGAAAGCAACTCAATTCCCCACACTGAACGTACTGCGAGAAAAGGTGTTCCTCGAAGTACAAAACAAGTTGTTTCTAGTGGAACGTGGTACATTGGAAGGGTTAAAAGAATAGGGAAGAAGGATGGTAATAGGGTGTTTGATTACGATAATGACATTGACCTTTTGGATAGGTTAGAAGGCATTGAGCTTCAATTATGTTGGTATAGTAGAATAAAGGGGAAACGCATGTATAAGAATGATTTGAAAGATCATGCTTTGTACAACTTGAATCTGTTATAGAAATCACAAACTTATCATACAATGTTAGGAATGATACATACAAATTAGAAGAATGTGATTACAAAGTTTTTTCAGATTTTGTGAAAAAATGAACAAGGTAGATTTTCAAAACATTCTACTCTCTCTTTCCTTATGTATTTCCATATGTTGAATCATTTATAAATAATTATTAGTTGTATTTTTGTTGATTTGTTTGTATGAATCTGATGTTAATTTTGTACTTTTTGTTTTAGGTCTAGTGAATAGTTCAAATGGTCAATGTCTGGGATAACCTTTTTTTGCTACCTTCTTTTTGGTGTAAGTTTCTTTCACTAGCCATTCATCCTTTTGTAGTTGTGTTTCATTCAAACATTAATTTGGTCCCTCTAAAGTTGGTTCATTTACTCATGAAAAACAAGAAGAGGTGGTTCCTTTTTCATGAATATGTTTTGTGGATAAGTATGTGGTTCTTCTCACTAATGTTAACATTTTCCTTGAATTTTTATATTAATGGTTTGCTTGCTAGAAATCGTATCAAGGATCTGATGCACAAGCTTCAGTCATGATGGTTTCTGCTCACTCATGTCAACATATTTACACCAGAGCAACGTCTAGCACATGAAGTGCATTTTATTTTGAATGTTTATGTGGTAGTTGGCTTTCCTATTTTTAAATTGGACATATAAATTAGAGTTTGTAGTTCAAATGTGCCATCAAATTCTTTTTGGAAGTATTTATGTTTTGGTCATACACATGGGGTCTACAATAGTTAAATTACACTTGGTTATTATCGTCAATTGAGTCCTCAATCATATTTTGGGAATTTCCTTTCAGCGCTTTCACTAAATGACATTAACATTAATTACTATATATAAAGGCTTTTGGACATGTGATGGTATTTTTCTTTTAAATTGTTTGCAACTTTATTGAGATATGTGCTTCTAGTAGATTGCTTGGGTGATGGCACTTTGCTTTCTTATTTTTGCCTACATTGATATATATGTGTTTTATGGGCCTTGCAATGTGTGTGTATGATCCAAGGGCTATTTTAAGGTGAATGGTATCTGATTTTTCGCAACTTTTGGATTGACAAGAATTTGATAGGGTGAATGGTATGCAAATTTTAGTTGATTTTATTTTTCCAAAGAAAGAATGAATATGTTTTTATTTCATGGTTTGGAAAAGGAAAATACATAGCAAAGTGCTTATAGCATGACATATCACCTCCAAAAAGGAAAATAAGGCCACTTGGTGGCCACCTTTCACAAACTTTCATACAGAATATACCTATGATCTCTCTCGGGAACACAGCTAGAATAAAAAAATATGCATTGTTGAGCGAGACAGGTTGCCAATGGGAGGTGATGTAAAGATAGTTCCCACTTTTATGTTGCTTATTGGTCTCTCCATTGTCCCAGAATCTCCAAGATTTTAGAATTCTTGAATTATTGCAATAAATGATATTAACTACATAAGAACTTTGAAAGGGCACTTCTGAATCAATTTGAATGTCACGCTTTGAATATCATGTAGTTCATACCCTTGTTACTATGCACTTTTGAATCAATTTGAAAAGATCTTGGGTCATTATGAAATGATTTATTTTATGAGGCTAATTTGTATCTATCTTGCATTTCTTTTTGGCTCATTTAAGGCACAGACTAGCCCTTTCCTGAGGCCCTTCTTGACCTTTCTGAGACCCCCCCTTGTCTAAGGCATTTTCGTATTAATTCCAGGCCTGTTCTGCAACCTATTTGGGCCCTCTTCTTGGTAGACCTCATCAGTATCTGACCTAAGTATTTTCAATGGCATCTCTGTGGACAAAATTTGGGATTATTCTAAGTGAAGTTGGAGGACATTATTGTGTTATCTCTCTATGGTTTCTAGAATAATATGATGCTCATTTAAGCCTCTATTCTGGGATCTTCTAAAAGCAATCTATATATATATATATATATATATTTAAAATACCTCCAAGGCAGATTGTTTGTAGCCTTATCCTCACCTTTTGTAAGATTTATCATTTCTGCCAAATTTGAAGGGTTTGTTGAGCTATATCTAGACCTCTTTGGAGTTGCATCTAGGACTGATCAAGGGATTATTCAAAGAAATGATAGAATCATGTAAAGAAATGATAGCTATAATCAAATCATGCCTTTCTTCTAAAACAATTACAAGAAGTCTATTATTGGCCATCTCAAGAGCAGATCTCTCTTCACTACTGGTATTGGTGTATTTTCTTAAATTTCAATTTGATTTTATGTTTTTCAATAATTATTATTATATTAGAAAGTGTATTATGTACAATTTTGATTACTTTCTATTGTTGTCCATGAATTAAACATTTTTTTATCCACAATGTTTGACTATTTAAAGGTTATCTTGTAGTCATATCCTAATATTTTACATATTGCTTAACTATTTTTACACAGTAAATGTTGGTGCAACAAAGAGCATGGGACTTCCATCCCAGCAACATGTTATCTATAGGTGGATGTGGCAGCATAAGGTAGATGTGTTGTAAATGGCCATCTTTTGGTTAGCTATTTGGAGCATTACTAAGAATAACTTGCTATTGAATACAATAACTATATCTATTTTCCTTTGCCTTTGCAGCACTTTGTTGACTATTTATGCATTGTATCTATTATTAAGAAAATATTGTTTTCAACACCATGCCTATTGTGTCTATTGTGTTTCCATTTATTTCAATTAGATTTAATTTATTATTTTAACATTAATCTAAACCATAAATAAAACCATTGAGTACCCATGTACAAAGCAAGATTGGTTCATGTTTTGGGTGACACTAATTTTTCTTTCCTTCATATGCAGATGAAAATGGGGAACATGGCATGTTTGTGTTGCTTTTCATCCTGCACTGTGTGTTGTTGTTGCAACATGCAAATAGAGGTGAGGGCATAAGTCTGAATATGGAGATGAAGATGATCCATGAGAAATTGACAAGCAGACATGAGGTGATACAGACACTTTTACGTGTGGACTCCATTAGACCAAGGTCCTGGAAATACAAGAATACTTCTTATCATCATAGGAGGCTTGGAACTTCAGGATTTGAAATTTCAATAGCCTCTGGTGCAATAGACATGGGAGTTGCTCTTTATTTCGTGAATTTGAATGTGGGAACCCCTCCTCAGCAAGTTCTACTGGTTCCAGACACAGACAGCGATCTTGTGTGGGTGAATTGCAATCCCAAGATCCGATCTGCTACCACAAATTCTCTTCCCACTTAAAATCCTCATATTTAGTATATGTTACTTGTAATTCCAAAGATTGTAGAGAGATTTCACAAACCCCATTGATAGCATGTTATGGTACCACAAAGGCCTACAAATGTAGCCAAGGTTACTTGGATGGAACCACCACCAGTAGCCCTTATATCTGGGATACCATAACCTTGAAGTCCACCAATGCCAATGGTATGCTATTTGGGGAAAGGGGGTATTGATGGGATGTGGAATGCAAAACTGGCCTGCAGATGTTTCAGCATTAGTTGAAGAGTGCACTAGAGAAGACAGTGTATTGCCCACCTCGAGTTAGATATCAGACCTCCTTTTTCAGGTGATTTTCAACAAGTGATATTTTTGTGCTTACTGCAAGACATTTTCCCTAATATTTATGTGCTTCCACTATCACTTATATACGACATGAACTATAGAATGAAATTGTTAATAGTTTATTCCGCCATATAAACTAATTTTTTTCTAAGTGGATATTCTTCTACCTATATCCTTTCCTTACGTGTCAGTCATATCCATCCATGATGAGTATTCTTGCTAACCCTACACATTTCTCTTATACAATGATTGGTGGCATTGTCAAGAGTGTTCACATAAATGACATAAGTTGGAAATGCAGGTGCAAACATAGTATGGGTGCCTAATAAATATGGATTGGGTGCTTAATAAGCAAGAAGTGAGGTTTTGAGCCCCATGTTTCACCAAATCAATTTAAGCTTTAGGAGTGCCAGAGAAAACAGTGAATAGATAAGGTGTTAGTGTGGGCCTCTCAAGTTACAATGAGAACGCAGGTGCTTGAACATGGTGTTAAGCTTTCAGCCCTAAGCTTTTCCAACTCAAATAGGGGAAGATGTTGATCAAAAAAAGGAAGAAGAAGGGAAGGGAGAAGATGATCTTGATAAGAAGAAGGAAGCAGAAGAAGAGAGTGATGAAAAAAGGGAAATAGAAAACAAAGAAAAAATACATGGGTCCAAAATTGAAGAAATAAATAAAATGGATGAGAAGGCAGAAGAGATGGCACCACAAGGGGCAGAAGGTTCCATAAAGAAAGATCAATTGCTAGAGAATGAAGAAAGGAACAGGGATTTGGAGAGTAAGGGAAAGCCTCAGGAACCCAAGCAAGATTCAATTGATGTAACAAAGGAGAATGGTTTTGATGGTACAAGTACACTAGAGAACTGTGCCCAGGTCAAACATGCAGATCCAGTGAAGGAAGTGCATGAACCGAAGGAAAAAAAATACTTGGTCAAGTAGGACAAATGGCAGACGAGATTGGTTCACTTTCTAGCCACACTGGAGTAAAATAGACCCCTGAGCCCCCACTTAATGCATCCATCTTAACTTCTATGGTTTAAATTTGTGCATTTTTGAAGGTTATATTCTTAATTTACACATTATTCATTGAGAGTTTTTCCCTAGGTTTAGAGTTTGAAGAGAGGAGGAAAACTCTAGGACTGTTTCTTTAATATTTCAATAATAGATTACTGTTATCCTACATATCATAGTCGAAATGGAACCTTCCTTTTGTAGCGACTCTTGCTATAGTTGCATAGTCACAGATTAGTTTCCATGGTTTTGGTTCTTTGACTTACATTTCTTATCAATTTACTTTTTGTAAATTTAACTTATCTAGTTCCTTTTATAAATGTTCACTACAGTTTTTAGCTTCTTGCATATGATTTTATTAGTCTTTTCTTTATGATGTAACAAATTATCCATGAATTGTTATGTAGCTATATTTAGTTCTCAATATATTCAATTTATCAGTAGTATGGAAAATGGTTAGGTTTAGATGCTTTATAGTTCTTATTGCCTGTTATACATTCTCTGAAGTAAGGAGATGCAAAATGTTATTTCTCAAAGTCCATTATATCTATAGCTTTGAAATCCTAGAGGTGTTTGGGTGTACCCCCAATATTCTAATTTTCTTGTTCAAGATTTTGTTGATTTTATCTTTTTAACCTAGACGAGGTCTCTATCTTGTTGCATCTCATGAAGCTTGAGACCTAAACATAGCAAGATTCAGGAGAAAATCTCAAATGTAACACCGATGCAGAATTTGTTTGGGGTGAGTCTTTCTGGGAATTATGTGTTGCTAATACCTTCTTGATTATGGTTCATTTGTCTTTCTTATTCTACAAAGACAGGCTTCATTATATTTGTTTTAGTATCAGTTTTAAGTTGTTGGATCATGTTCTTTGTTTTAATGAGATAGTTGATTTATAGGCATTTTATTGGGAACCCTTAAAGCATCTTAAAAATTAAAAATAAACAATTCCCTCATTTTTGATATCTATTTTATGGTTGAGTGGGTCCTAAAGCTATTGTTTTGTGCTTAACCTTGAATGCTTTTGATTTAGTGGTGCATGATTTGTTGATTTGAAGTGTCAGACTTATCTTCCACAAGCCTTTCTTTGTGTTCTTCATGTATTATAACAGATGTACCTTATGTAGACCATGAAACATTTTTTGTGATGAAGTAAGGATAACATTCTATTGAAGTGAATGTGATAACTTGTAGGAATTGAGGTGGGAAAGGAAGGGAACGATACTACTTTAGTTAATGGTATTATTTTGTATATAATTCTGTTAATAATGTTTATGGGCTATTGTAGTTTTTATAGCTACTTATCAATGTTTTGGTACTTATGTGAATTGTATCTCCTCTCTTTATAAACTCCGGTCATGGAAAATAGAAAGGGTTTCACTGTATTAGTGGCAAGAACTAGCATCCTTATAGAGTTTAGGGGATGTGTGGATTTACTTTTTGCTTGACGACACAAAACTGTATGCCTTCTGTTTCGTTGAGATTTTAGGTAGGCTTCTAGATTCCCCTAAAGTATTAATTCATTTCAAATTTGATTGGTTGCTAAGATTATAGCTTGTAGAAGCTATCAATTTTTTAAACTGTGAAGGGTCATGTAATAGCAAAATATGGGAGGATCCATACGTGCAAATTTAACCAATGCATGATGTTGATGGATGAAATATGTACATTATTTTGACAAAATTCTCAATAAAATATTATATATTTTGGGCAATGTTTTTTATATGTATTAGAGAAGTGTAGAATTTAATCAAAATGTAGTAGAATAATTGAGTTAATTATTTTGAAATTATTTTCCCCAAAAAATTATATAATATATAAAATAAATATTTATTTTTAGAAATTTGATATACATAAAATTGTAAAGTTTAAAATAATTTGAATGTTGTAAAAAGTTTCCAGACTGTTTTTGAATTGATTTATACAAAGTCAGTTGATTTAAATAACTTTCAATGAACGTTGGCCCACCCCAAATCATTAATCCATGATCAAACTTCAATCATAATTACTAGTGAAAAACACTTATTTGCATAATAGAGTAATTTGATTTAAATAACTTTAAATGAACGTTGGCTTGCCCCAAATCATTAATCCATGATCAAACTTCAATCATAATTACTAGTGAAAAACACTTATTTTCATAATAGAGTAATTGGGTTAATTATCTGGTGGTTATGTTTTCTTGGAATTAGTGTTAATAATGTTTTAAATCAAATATATGTTATAAAAATTTGATAGTCATAATTACTAGTGAAAAACACTTATTTGCATAATAGAGTAATTGGGTTAATTATCTGGTGCTTCTGTTTTCTTGGAATTAGTGTTAATAGTGTTTTAAATCAAATATATATTATAAAAATTTGACAGAAGCTAATTCCTAAAATTGCAAATCTTAATTGATCAGTTTCATTTAAAAAGTTGGATGCTATCGATTTGAAAATAATTTTCAATGAACATATGATTGCATCCGAATCACCAAACCATTATCGGAGTTCTAATTAAAATTATGAGTAAAAAGCACCAGTATTATTTGTCAAGGTAATCAAGGTTGTATATAGAGAAAATGGTTGTCTCTATTCTAATCTTGACACTGAGAAGACTATATTTTTTTTTTTAACATAGTCGGTTGTTGTATTAATAACTGAAAAAAAGATGGGAGTCAGGGCTCCTGAGGTACATTAAGTGCTGAGGGCAGCCAAGATCAGTGGAGTTACAAAACAGATATCTCTCCTTGATCCTTCTCCTACTTGTTCTGTCTTTAAGGACTTCTAAACTACTGTAGACTCTTACATATTGGAGCAGCAAAAACTGACATTTACAAATCATTTCTAATCTATGTTAATATGACTGATGTGCCTTGCTGTAGATTCCTCCGGTTTTTCATCCCCGTCTATTTGCTTGGCGCTTGAGGAGCTTGGGGCTGCGTTGTTGCGTTTGTCCATCATATATTTTAGAATCGTTATGGACTCTTCCACATGGCTACACCTGTTTGACAAATGGTTGAACTGTTGATGAAGAGAAGAAACCCTGTGCAAGAAGAGATCAATTTCTGCTCGGTATTTGTCATTAATGATGCGATTCTGGTCATCGATTCTTGCTTCCAAAATCCTCTGTTGATTTTCTAAGATATGCTGTTGGGCTCTGATTTCTTCCAGCTCAGCTTGCAGGTCCCAGCAGTGCAAACAATCCTCATTGCGAGCCATAGCTGATGCTGAGGGAGGGGAAAATAGAGGGTGGATGGGGGCGAAGAGGGACTGCCTATGGATTCGGTCAACAATGTGGGGAGCAGAAATCTTCCACGTTACAATGGCAGGAGAGGAAATCCACCTGGAACCAGAGGCGGGAATGAATAGCCACGATGAGCCGCAGAGAGGAGCAATCGGGGGGTAAAGCGTAGGGATAAGGAGAGGGGAGGGAAGATATAAGGAGAGGCGGGAGGGGTGAGAGCCGGTCACGAGAAATGAGAGGGAGTCTAGAGAGAGGCACGGAAAGGTCAGAGAACTGTCCAGGGAAGCCCGAGGAACAGGATTGATAAGATATAGACTGGCATGGTTATTGAGATTGAGAAGAATTTGGAGAGGATAATATCTTTGCCATATCCCTATGCAGATAGCGATTTTGCTGAAGGCCTGATAGATCTGATTCCAATCCTTTTTGTCAGTACTGTCCAATTTGGTGCGGAAAGGCTTGACTCGGATCATGGCAAGGGCTGATGGATCTCCTCAGCATTGCAACACAAACTGCCTACTGTCCTTTCACACGCTCTGTTGGCATATCCATCGGCCTGCTTGTTGAGATTACGAAGGATATGGAAGTACTGCAAGTTATCCATTGTCTGATGCAGCAATTGATTTCGCCTGATGACTTGCTGGAGGAGGGTGTTGGGCGATTCTTTCTGGTGGACCATGAGGCGGATGACAACAGAAGAATCTCCTAAGATCCTTGCCGAATTTATCCCCAATTTTCTTAGCTGAGTTAGTCCTTGAAACAGGGCTAACGCTTCCGCTCTATTGTTCGAGACCTTCCCTAGGCCCCATTCATAGTGCAGAATGCATTCCCCATTAGCGTTGATGATCAGTCCCCCTGCTCTAGCTGTTCCTGGATTCGATTTAGATGCCCCATCGAAAAAAAGATAGAAGTTGTTGCAATTTTGTATCCAATTGAAAAACTCCTCTTCTTTTATTCTGATTTTCCAGGAGTTGGTTTCTTTACTACGTTGTTCATTCACCATGCTACCATTCTGGGCTTTGTAATTTTTATCCAGAATGTAACTTATAAATTCTCGTTCTTCCACACTGTACATTGTTGCATCTATCCTGATTGAGGTTTTGATTGAGATAGCTTCCGGGGCAAGATTTTTGGCCTTGTTGCAAACTATTCTTGTAGTTGAGCTCTTGTCTTGGAATATTTTCCGATTTCTTGCTAGCCAGATTCGCCATAGCAAGGTATAAGGGAGAGTATTCCATACTCTCTTCACCAGGTTACTTCTTTTTTCTTTCCAGGGGCAACTTTTTTTCCAGATGTGAATTGCTTCGACTATGGAATGTTGAGAATTCCAAGGTAAATTGCCAGTGAAGGACAAACTTTTCCAACATTCAATAGCAAAGGGGCATTCTACAAAGAGATGGTGCATCGTTTCTTCGGCGTTGTAGCAGTTAGGACATCTGGATGGGCCATTGATGCCTCTCTTTTTCAAGTTCTCTGTTGTTAAGATTTTACCCTTCAGCAGAAGCCATATGAAAAATTTTATTTTTGGGAGCGCCTCTGACTTCCAAACCATTTTCCAGTGGTTCCATAAGGTCATGGGAAAGGTGCTGTTGCAGAGATACTGGTGGCCTGCTTTGACTATGTAATTTGTTCCAGTTAAATCCAAACGAAAACCATCCCTCTCATTCTTCTTAATGGGAGCTTTACTATGAAGGAGAGTCTGCAGATAGCAAAGGCTAGGATTTAATTCGTTGGGTATTTCTGGGAAGGACCACCCTGTCCAAATGTGAGAATGGAGATCCCAGTTGGAAATTTGGTCCAGGTGGTGTATCCCCCTATTGTTGAAGAAATTGATGATGGGTATGGCTTCATCATGCATGTTTATAGGTTGTTGTCCCAGGATTTTATCCGTTCCAATATTGATACTAGCTCCCCCCACAGGAACTTTAGAATTATTCTGGATCATGAGTGGAATGGATTTTTTTTATAGCCGCCAGATTTTAGAGGAGTCTCTGTTAGGAATATCAGAGTCAAGAAGTTGTTGCCTGGGGAAGTTTAGGTATTTTGTCTCCAGCACCCTTTTCCACCACGAAGAGGGACCTGTAATAAGCCTCCATAGAATTTTCCCACCAAAGGCAAGATTTAAGAACTTAGGCGACCTAATACCGAGACCTCCTCTATCTTGGGTTTGGATGACATGTTTCCAACTGACTAAATTAAACTTGCTTTTGTCATTCTTCCCTCCTTGCCAAAGGAATTGGCGGAGAACAACTTCCATTTTGTGGTGAAAGGTAGCAGGAGCTTGGTAAAGAGAGAAGCGCTAAAGAGGGAGAGAGGTGATACCTGACTTGAGAAGAATAAGGCGGCCTGCTGGATTGAGCCACAATGATCCCCATTGTTGCACCTTCCTCTTCACCTTATCAATGATTCCATCCCAGGTACCAGCCTTCAAAGGACCAAGGCTCACTGGCATGCCCAAGTAAGAGAAATGAGTCCACTCCAGGTTGGAGGAAACACCAAATATATTTGCAGTACTGTGAATAACCTAATTTGAAGTATTCCATCCATATATACAGCTTTTACGTTGGTTGACCATACCTCCAGAGTACCCCATAAATTGGTCAAGGAGTTTCTTGAACCTCCTTGCTATTGTGGTGGAAGCTCCTCCAATTAACAAGGTGTCATCAGCAAACTGTGAGTGATTGATGTTCTTTGCCCCATTCCCGAATTTGATTCTAGTTATGAGGCCCACTCTCCTGTTATGATCCAGAGCTTGACTGAAGGATTCTGCCATGAGGATAAAGAGATAGGGGGAGAGGGGGCAGCCCTGTCTAAGACCCCGGGAAGATTGAAATGCTTCACCTGGTCTGCCATTGATTAGGAGGGAAATCCAGGGCCCAGAGATGCAAGCAGTTATAAGATTAATGAAGGCCAACTCAAATCCCATCTTTTTTAGGATAGCTATGAGGAAGGAGTGCCGGACTCTGTCAAAGGCATTAGCCAGGTCAAGCTTGAGGATGAACCCTTTTTCCTTCCTGGAGAGGCTCGAATGAATGGCTTCTTGCACAAGAAGAATGGAATCAGTGATCTGCCTATCAGGTAAGAAACCTCCTTTATTTTTAGAGATCAAAGAGGGAAGGAGGGGTTTGAGGCGAGAGGCTAGAATTTTGGACAGAATTTTATAGGAAGAGTTGAAGAGGGAGATGGGTCAGAATCTGGAGAAGGAAGTGGGTCAGTTTTCTTTGGGATGAGGGCAAGAAAGGTGGAGTTGCTGAACCCTCCTATTTTACCCTTTCTCTGCATCCACCTAATCATCTTAATCAATTCCCTTTTTATAAGACCCCAAAACATCCTATAGAAGTAGTGTCTAGTCAATTTAATGTCTTAAATTTCTCTACATAAATTATCAATCCGGGTATCGTAAACTGATGAAGTGTGGTGCACCATATGTGCTTAGTTAACCTTTCTCTTACTTCGTTGTTTTATAGTTTATGTTGTTTTTGGGGTTTTGTTCTTGTTGGTTTTCTAAAGTGTTTAATGCAAATGGAAATCCTATTCTAAGGTCTTAAGAATACTTTTAAAGGACAAGTATGGATAAAGATTTCAAGACAAGGCCTATGTCCCTAATGGTAACTTCCAAAACTTAGCACTTCAAAAGAACTTAAAACATGTTATTGATGGAATTAGTATTTAAACAAAAGTGTAAATATACAGCTAATTCAGTCAAAATAAAATGCAATAACCAAACAATGAGCTAGTGACTATGAGACCCAGTATCCTTGCTGCTTCATCAGAAGGACAAGATGATTCTATCATGTCATTAGTCATTAAAAGGCTATGTGCATCACTAATCTACAATCAAAATAGAATGCAACAACCAAACAATGAGCTAGTGACTATGAGACCCAGTATCCTTGCTGCTTCAGCAAAAGGACAAGATGATTCTATCATGTCATTAGTCATTAAAAGGTTATGTGCATCACTAATCTACAATCAAAATAGAATGCAATTTATGTACAGCTAATATACAGAAGCATAACAAAATTAAATGCAGAATTAAATGACAACTATACAAGGCTTTAGTGTGCAGGGGCCCTCTGCCACTTGCATGAATTAAAATTGCATGAATGAAAAATCTAATCTATCAAACTTGAAAGCAATTAAATAACATAATGAAATCAAAGCAATATTTACAAAATGAAATCTACTCTACCTTACATTCTACAAAGCAATATTTACAAAATGAAATCTACTCTACCTTACATTCTAATATGCTCCATGACATCTACTTCACATCTCCTTCCATGTTGAGAACATCAAAGCTTTATTCAAATTCTTCAAAAGTACAAATTACAACAAAGTTCTCCAAAGCTTTCAAAAGCCATCAAGGAAGAACTACAAACTTAAGAACTAGGGACTAAAAGACTAACAAATGAAGGAGAGAGATCTCCTATTTATACAAAAAGATGAGAGCCATCTCATTAATGATAGTCCATGAATCTCTCCCTCTACCTCTAGAGTCCTAATCAAAATAGGAACTGATAAGACACATGTCTTTTTAGAGTTACAATACAATTAGGAGATGTGACACATATCCTCATGATCCCATGATTCTTTCCAACCAAATTCGAATTTGGCCTTAGAGTGCCACATAAGGGTCTTCTAGAAGTCTCCTTTCAACCTACACATGTCAACAACCTCAACCCATTTGTTAGGTATAAGCATATGCGCATTATTTTCTAATGTTTAACCACAAATTCACTTAAAAGGCTTAGAAATAATAAAGATTGGAAAAACATAAAGGTGGCCCAATGATAATGAAAGTGGGATGAATGTGGTGACATAGTAGTGAAATGGAGGTGATATAATGGACATAATAATGAAAGTGTAATGGAAATGAATGACATTTTCAAGACTCAACAAGTAGATGGGAAATCCATCAGGGCCAGGTGCCTTGTGAGGATGCAGATTCCAAATCGCTCTTCTGATTTCCTCTCCTTCAATTTCCTTATTTAGACTGTCATTCATCTCCTTAGTGATTCCTTTGGGTAAGTGTTGGAGCAAATCAGTGTAATCCTCTTCGCCTTTGGTTTCGGTTAGGAGATTTATGTAATGCTCAGAGGTGGCCTTTCTAATGGTCTCTTGGGTGTTATGCATATTTCCTTCATTATCCAAGATTGAGCTTATATTGTTCCTAAGCTTTCGAGTAGTGGCCTGTTTGTGAAAATAGGTTGTATTTTTGTCTCCTCCTTGGAGCCATAATTGTCTGGATTTTAAACGCCATTTGGTTTCTTCCTCCCTGTTTATGTGGCTCAGTTGTGTATAGAGAGTGTTTTCTTGCTCCTTTTTTTGCTGAGATAGGCAATGTTCTTCAATCCTTAATTGGATGCTCTCAAGATCACTCTTAATTTTCTTTTTAACCTCCTCGGGTTCCTTATAATTCTCTTTGGCCCATTCCTTTATCACCTGTTTGGTTCTTTTTAATTTAGTTTCCTAGATGAAGCCTGGGGAACCTTCTACATGCTGGCTCCACGCCTTCTGAACAATTTCTCTGACTGCTGGAATCCAATTCCAAAGGGGGTTGTATTTAAATGGGATAGGCCCGAGGGGGCAATGCGTTTCCAGAGTGAGAGTAATAGGGTAGTGATCGGATGCTAAAGTATTTAGGACGTTGGCATATCCTACAGAAAAGGAAGAGAGGTACGAGATATTAACTAAAACTCTGTCAAGCTTCTCCATTATATTGCCGATGCCAATCCTACGGTTACTCCAAATGTACCTGCAATTTTTAGGAACAACATCAACTAATTTATGATCTTGAATGATAGCCTCCATTCAACCTCTGAAGGGATCTAGAGTAAAACATCCTCCCCTTTTTTCATTTGCATGCAAGATTAGATTGAAGTCGCCTTCTACTATGATGTTTGAATTTGACTCCCCATCGATACTTGCCCTTAGGTCATCCCAACATATTTCCTTTTCTCTGTAATGGTTGGGGATATAAACATTATAAATAATTACTGTATGGTTGCCTGTTCTGTTGTCCAAAACAGTTCTGATCTAGTGCTGGTGGAGATTTGTTGAAGTGCAGTTCCATTTACTATTGTCCCAGATGGTGACAATTCCTCTGAAGGCTCCTCTTGAGTCACTGATGCATCCTATATAGTGTTTCTGCTGATCTATTATTCTTCTCATTTCATGTTGATCTTGTTTTGTCTCCTGTATCAACATAATTTCTGGCTTTTCATTGTGAATTAGGTCTCTGAGGGCAGCAACTTTGGAGGGGTGCCCTAAACCCCTGTTGTTCCAAGATAAGATTTTCATCATTGGGTATTGGGCATGCGGAGAGGTGCTCGCCTCTCTTGTTCTTTGTGACTTGTCTCTTTCTCTTGATGCCCCAGAATGAAAGATTCTATTGGTGTTTGCGTTCCCATGGCTATATCTTTCTGAGCGTTCTCATCCCTGTGTTGCTTGGCTGATTTCCTTCCAGGTCCCGGTTTTTTGTAAATGTCGCTGGATGTTCCATGTTCTTTCGAAGAGCTTCTGGTTATTCTGGATAGAGAGGGCTCAAGGGATGCCTGCGAAGAGATGATCTGGGAAGGGTGGGGGTCAGAAGGCTCAGATAGGGCTAAGGGGGGCAAGGGGGGATCTTCTGGAGGAGACTCAGAGAGAACAAGAAAGGGGTTAGAAGAGGGGGGGAGGGGCGGATCAGGCAAGAGGGGAACAGATGGAGAGGAAGAAGAAGGACGCGGAGCAGAGGGTCCAGGGTTATCAGAAACCAGGGGAGGCTTGGATGAAGGGGCAGACTTCTTCTTTTTTATTGATTCCCAATGGCCTTCCTGCTCATCACTCTCTGCATCAACAAGCTTAGAACATCTATTAGCAAAGTGTCCGTATTCGTGACATACCTTACATTTAAATGGTATCTGCTCGTAGTCCAATTGTTGGACATGACTCCATTCGTCCACTTTCAGCTTTATTGCTTCAGGCAGTCCTTTGCCTAGATCCACTTCGACACAGATCCTTGCATAGGCTTGCATGTTATCCTTCAGCTCGCTATGATCAATATATTTGCCTACAGCGTTCCCAATGGCCCGAACAGACTCATCTCCCCAGCAATGGAGAGGGAGGTGAGGTAGACGGACCCAGACCGGAACAGCATTGGGAACATCCAGCTCGGGGTCAAAATCTGGGGTCCATTTGTTGAGGTAGAGACCCCTGGAGTCCATGAAATACGGCCCATTTCTGAAGATCAAATCCTTGTCCTCTTTGGATTCGAAGTGGAATGTATAGTACCCTTTTCCACAAAACCTAATTGATATTTTCCCTTGGATTTTATCTGACCAGTTTCGTTCAACCCATCTTTGAACTATTCTTGGAGAGGGCCAGAGGCCTGTGAATTGCCCTATGAGACCTTTTTCAGCAAGAGATAATGTTGCCATGCGAGGCAGGGTTGGAGGCAGTTGAACTTCTTGAAGAACATCTAATTTCTTGACAAATTTCGAAAGCGCAGGTCTGGGGCGTTGAGGAGGGAGTGATTTCACAAGATTTGAAAAGGCCTTTTGAGGATTGATTTCCTCCCGAGGAGAGTCCGGGGGGCCATGGCGGGAGGCCAAGGCCCAGACAGCCACGGTGCCGAAGGAGGGGTGCAGTCTCAGAGGGCGCGCACAGGCCAAGGCTCCGGTCCTAAGCGGCAGCGATTTGACACTGAGAAGACTATATTAATTGAAGTGTTATACAACAATATTAAATGAAGTGTTTATATAAACAACTGGCTTAATCCCTTGGGAAAGAATAGTGAAAGGATTATTTTCAATTTCTGGCAAATCTTTTCTCCTATCATTTCCTCCTTGGACATTTAAGCTCGTCTTGCGAGAACCTCCGTTCAGATAATCGTTATATAAAATCTTGGAAGTCTGATCCCATGCTTCTCAACTGGTTTTCGAATTTGAAAGTCCCATATCATGCTTTTCAATTGATTTTGGCATTATAGATGTTTTCTCTGGTAGGATTGTGTACATGGATGTTCTCTGGCGGATCTTTTTTGTAAATTTGATTTTGCATAGGTTGCTTCATTATAGGGTGATAAGGCTCTTGGTTCTTGGTGTTCAAGACATTACTTTAATATTGTTTAGCTTAAATTTTCAAGAGATTCTCTAATTATAGAAATGCCAAGGTCATTCTTATTTCAAGGAAGTGATATTAGTTCTTAATATTGTTTCCAAGGTCATTTCTATTTACTATATGATGTTAGTTCCAATGTGGTTCCAATGTAATCACTCATTATGTAAAAGAGACCTTAAAGAGAAATCCATTATATCTATATTGAGTGGGCCTAATGGTTAAGAGCATGTGTTTCCCCCTAAGAGGTCACAGGTTCAAAACCAGAGGGGGTAGAGTATGTATGTCTTCATTGACTTAGCGTTCAAATCACTGTGCGGAGGTGGGTCCCTTGTCCCACAAGTAAGGGGGTATCATACACCAATGTGGGGTCTGGCTTGGTTGTGATCTTTAGAATTGTATTTCAAAGGTATGAGAGTGCAAGGAACCCTTGTCTTTAGTGGGGTGCATGATAAGGTAAAGCTTGCCTTCAACATGTAGAAAATATTGTAGACGTTTGGAGGTTTATTTTGGAATACACCATTGTTTTGAGCTAGCCAAATGGAGCAGATCAGCGCTGCAACCAAAATTTTGTCTTACGTTCTAGTTGTAGTCCATTCATTTAATGCCTCTGTGTTATCTCCAATCCATTGTTTCATTTTACATAGTCTATGAGTGATAATCCATATCTCATTAGTGAGATGACAGTGAATCAAAAGGCAATTTCATGCTTTCGTGTTATTCCCTTACGAGCGCATGTGTTGTTACTTTTCCATCCTCTTCTTCTAAGCATGTCTAGGTTGGTATTGCACCCTTGATTTGAGATTTGGGGCCCCAACCTTGGTTGTAGATAGTTTTCTTGCATCTAGAGGGTCTAGACTTGTGCTTGAACACCTTATTTGGTGCAAACCTATTCATAAAGATTCATCAATTGATTTTTCATCATCATATAGATCAATTTATATGTTATTTTATATACATGCACATAATCAATCTTCCTAAAACATGGTTGATCTTTGTGTGCCTTAGACCATTAAATGCCACAAATCATAGTGAGATGTGCTTGAGTGTGGGTTAAGTAATTGCATTGTGGGAGAACTAATATGCATTTACAATGTCTATCAAAAGAAGAAAGGTGCAACTAATATGCATTTACAATGTATATCAAAAGAAGAAAGGTGCATTGTAGAATGCATGTGAGGTCATAAGAGAGGCATAATGTCACTATACCAGGGATATAAAAATAAAAGGGTATAAAAAATGTGAATAAAAAAATGGATACATAGAATATTTAATGAAAATAGGGGTTTTATACATTGGGAAGGTGTATTGGATTTATATTGGTAGGGGGTTAAATAATGTGATATTTAGACGTATTTTCCAATATGTAGTCAAATTAAGGCTATTGTTTAGTATGTCACAAACACACGTGCTATGTCAGAGGTTCAGTGAGTGAAGTCATTATGGGCTTGAAGGGCACCAATTGAAAATTTTTCATTTTGGATTGAGTTTTTTTGGGTGTTTTTGAGTTCCAGCCTCTTTATATTGACTAGGGAAGTAAACTTTTGGAGTCCAAAAGTTCCTAGTGGGGAGGTGTGATCAGGTGATCAATTTTAAGCTCAAAAATAAAAGTGCCTGTAACTTCTTGAAACTAGTGCCAAATAAAAGAGCTCATCGATCTGTATCCAACACAACTTGAATCTCTCAAAACCGATATCATATGCTCTCGATATCGTGTTTTGATAATTTTCCCAAATACAGAAAATTTGAGGAGGCCTGTTGACTGGGCAGTGGACTAAGTTGACCATAATGTTGAGTCAGTAGGCTAACTGTATAGGTATGATCCAACCAGAAGCTAACAAGTGACATGTTTTGGTTCACTAGTTTTGGCGCACGTGGTTTAATTTGATTGGTGGTTGTTTGTGAAGTGGCACTACGAATGCGAGCCATGTGGCCCAATGGGAGGTCACCACGTGGCATCTTGGTATTGGTCAAAAATTATGTTATGGGTCGAATTCCCTCATAGGAATCGAACACGAGACCGATCGAGCAGCAACACAATGCCTTACTTCCATACCACAGGGTGGTTCTTAATAAGTAATGTGGCGCGATCATATTTAAATGGTATGTTGTTTGTATTTGGGGGACGGGGTCGGGGATAAGCCCTAGCTCCTGGTCCCATGTCCACGAGACCACAGAAATGGGAGCCAAGGGTGCGGCCTTATCCCTGACCCAAAGTTCCAGCACCCGTGGAAAAAACCACCGGACCACAGCATATATGTCAAAGCGTTAAACAATTGGGGGTGGAAACATGGGACCATCCCACTGTTTCAAGACCACCACATGACTAATTCCATCGCATCAGAAGTGCTTGGTGGAGGGAATGAAAGGTATGGCCCCATCCTAGGCCATATGGCCCTTGACATGACCACGAGCCTAGAGTTTGGGCGCTATGCAAAGGAGTTTGCGAAGGGGGCCAGCCCCGAGGTTATATGAACTTTGATGTGACCGTGCACCTATGGATTGGGAGCTCTGACGGATAGGGTGGGTCGATTGCGTAGCCCTCAAACCCATGGCACCTCACATGACCTTGTCCCCAAGTTTTAGGGGCTTAACTAGCAGGGTCAGGCGTTAAGGTTCAACCCTCGGCCCATGTGTCTGTGTTTTTCGAATTAAGGGGTTTGGGGCTAAATTAACTATCTAAAAAATGCACCGGCGGGTAGAGAAATTTTCGCTCCATTAGCGATTTTTGGGGTGGATTTGTAGAATCGATAGATAGAAGGGTGAATTTGTAGGATGGTTAATAGTGAAATTTAAGAGAGCTTAGAAGCTCATAACTTTTGATTTTTTATCCAAATTGAGCTCAAAAAGAGGCTACTTAGGGGTTTTGGATGTTATGAATCCATTGGTAACCTTTAATTTCTTATTTGAGCACATCTATAGAGTCCTTTTGCAAGTTTGAGACTAAAGGTGTATGGATCAGTCAGGGTTTGGAAGCAGTACTAGAAGGTATTTGGGCATGGAGAAGACCTTGTAGGGCTACTCTCACTTCCAGAAATCTAGTGCAACAATTGTAACTTGCGGGGTTCATCTCAGGTTCAACTTCTCTTAACATGAAGGTTTCATTATGTGCTTCAATGTGGAGTTGAAGGGTTCACATGTTGTTTTAGCTCATTTCAGTTGAAGTATGTCATCTTTGTAAGAGATTCTTTGAGTCGTTGTTATTGTGAGAGTTCTTTGTAAGATAACATTACCTTATAGGGGTAATAGCCACATGTTTACCTGCAAAAAATGTTTATGTACTTCATTTGATACTGAATATATGAGTGGTCTATTCATGTTGACAGGCTCGAAGATGTAGCCCAAGAGGGGTGAACTCCATCAACAAACCTTTCGTCTCTCTCTTTATTATGCTTGCATGAATTATGTGTTGTTATGTCCATTATGTTAAGTAACATATGAAGACTAATTCATGATTTGAAGAGATATTGGAAACATGTTTGTTTCAAGGACCGGTTTAAACCTTGCAAAGCGTCGACACGGTCCGAATTTTTGCTTTATTTGATTTTAGAAAAGAGGAAGAAATCACTTAATCCAATTTTAGATCAGGAATTCTTAAAATTCCCTATTTTGTTATTCTTAACATGTGCATTTTTCTGCCCCTTTTTAGTTGTCTAGGTTTTGTCGTTATCTCTCTTTTGCATCTGATGATAACATATTCTTGCTTCTCATACAGCGTCATCCATGGTTTTTGGATTTTCTAATTCTATATGTTCCTTCATATGAGTGAGTAGGCTACGAGGTAAATTTCGCGATGTACTCATCCATGGTCATTTCCCTAGCTTTATCGTCGTAAAATTGTTCAGTCAAGTATTTTCCCTTAAATATTTCTTGAAACTTTCCCAAGTAATTATTTGTTCATCTATTCCATGTATTTCCTTTACTTCCTCCCACCACAGGGTTACTTTTCCCTACAATTGATAAATTTCTAACCAAGCCTTCAATTTCTCATCGTATTCATAAATATGCAAATATGTGTTGCTATTAATTAACGAGGATTTTGTTGCTTCCTTAGTGTCACCATCATAACTAGGAGGTTTTATCTTTTTAAATTCCCCCTAAGTTTTCATCTTATGTCTTTTACCTCTATTGTGTATGTTACTATCAAAAACATTTTTAGAGTCCCTATCATGGGTTCCCTTATTACTCTCTAATTCTTGTGTCTGAATTTCCTCGAGTATGTTGTTTTTCCTTCTCCAATAAGACTCGGCTCGATTACCATTGTCAGAGCTCGAAATGGAGTTCATGTGTTTCCTATAGCTTAAAATCAGCATGATCCTTTCTTATTCATGCATCATGCATTCATTATTAGCTCTTAAATTTTCCATCTCGTCTTTTAATTATTACACTATCTCTAACAACACAACATTGGCATTTCGAGACTCGTTTTCCAACTGAATCCATAGTTCTGGATTGGGTTCCAAAAAAGGTGTTGAACCAAACCCCACAGGAGGCTTTGTTGGTGGTGAAATTGTTGCACCCCTTCCCCTTCTCATCTTGTTACAATATATCTCTTTCTTATCTATGAATAATACAACATAAATTGTTATTCATTAGTCTACCCATTAGGCCACAGTATGGAAACTAGGCTCTGATACCACCTGTAACACACCTAACAAATCAGCATCATTTTTTTTACACAACAATGATATATAATAAAACCCATACCATGGTTTAGATAACTTGATTATAAAAATTGTGTGGAGTTCCTAACTATAATCATTTCCAAGATAGCCTTTCTAGAATCACTCATTTATTAAACATTGGCATTAATACATTAAGTTTGAAACTCATATAATATAACTCTGCACCAATCTATTGTGAGGAGGTAGTGTATCAAATTTATTGACTATAACACTATTGTTCAAATCCCAATGTTTTTGACGCTTTGTGATCGAACTTTCACGATGTTCTCCTAAGCATTTGCCACCTGTCACTGGGATAGAAGGGTACTTTATCTACGGCTCTCCTAAGTAGGGTTTCCAATCAGCAGCTCTGAATTTTGGGAAGGTTTTGAGTAACCACCTCCCTCAACCCTGAATTGCATTAGAGTTCATTTCAAAGTTCACTCACCATGTATGATGGCTCTACGACAAAATGGAATTCCTACATGGTGGATAGATTTTTTAAGCTCGGAGCATAGTATGAACCCTTCTTCCATTGCAGAACCTATCTTACTAGAGTAGAGACTCATTTACTATTACATTTGGGGTGTTCGACTGACCAATTCCAGTATATATCTCTCTAACTTGCAAGTGTGTGTGTGATGTCCACCATGAAAGGTCTCATTCCTCATGAAGGATGGTACTATGACCCTCCGCTAATGCTCAAGGAGCTACCATCCTACACCTAGCTCTGTAGGAGACCTTATCTACTCTAGAATTTTATTTTTGTCTTACACCATTTCACAGGTGGTTACTTCATCTGATCAGGTCATTATTTTTCTTTATTCTCACTCTATTTTTTAGAGAGTCTAATATGGATTCTGGGTATGTAACCTACGTTCTAGGTATGCGAAGGAGCTAATGCAAAAGGACCCCTCTCTAGGTAATTTCTGTAATCCGCTTTCCCTTCAAATTATCATTGGCATAGAGATCTTTTTTTAATTTAATAATGACTCCTAGTTGTGTATTTTACGGGTAGAGTTCTTTCTAGGCAGCCTCCAACAATGGTTTTCTACTCAAAATTACGAATATCTCAGGTTCTCCATTAACATTCTCTACTCCTTTGTTCTCTTTAATTCTAGGAACAAGGGTGCAAAGTTTCTATTTGGGTTCCTTAGGGTTTCACCGCTTAGGGCTTTGGTATTCATAGTGACCATGACTGTTGCACTGAATTGATTGTGAATTAATTAGATTCTCTTAATCTAGGGTTTTTCAATGCCCTTATGTCACTTATTTACTGTTTTAGTTGATATATTTTGATGTGAGGCCGCGACCTCGACTCCAAAGTATTGAAGCATATTTGATATAAATGTTTTTGTAATGATTAGCTTGCAATTGCTTATTAAATGAAATTCATGTTCTTACAAATGTAGTTACAATCTGGTACTTTCTTGTTGTGTTCAGAATACAATCATGTATGATTTCTTTTACTAGTTACGAGGTCAAAAAAAATTGTTCTTATTGTTGTTGGTCCTTTATTGTTATGAACAATGTTAACCAAGTAGTCAATTTTCTCCTTTTCATTTTAATGTGAAGTGAAGCATAATTTTTTGTTATTCAAACTCATTAATGTTTTCTTAAACTATTGAAAAATTATAGTTTTGTACCCAAAACTTGTTGGAGTGATACTGTTTCCTTTCTGAAATTTTAAATCTCTCCAGTTGCTTTCCTCATCAGGTTTGCAAATAATTAAAATTCACGGAGGAACAAACACACTACCCATGTTATTTATTCAATTTTTTTCCACATGCAATTTTGTTTACATGTTTTCTTTCTAAGGCTTTCTTCTCAAACAAACCTCAAATTAATTTTTTTTTATTGTATCGTGTATAGGGGAATAAGACTAGTCTCAGGTTGTTGTTCCCTACAACTTGTCTTGGGAACTAACCCATGCTTCATACATGACTAATATTAAATTTTGTCCTAGTTTTTTTTTTTTCATTGTTTTGTTTAGAAACTATGATCCTTTCACCAGATTCATGATAAAATGGAAATCAAATTTTCAAAAATAAAAACTTCTTGTTACAACGTTAGAATCTCATTTTATTCATTTGTAAAACATTTTGTACAAAAAGAGTATCACCACCCATATGACCAAACTATATAGACTTGTTAAGTAATTTTAGCAAAATGGCAGTGTTAGAATACTTATCTGATTCAGGCTTCCTTTAGATTAAGTCAAATGCAAAGCTATTGGGATAAGGATTGTCCTCCCAACTTGTGAGACCATACACATTCTTAAGTCTCCCCTTGAGCCAATTTCATATTCAAGACACCACCATGACCACCTGGTCCCAACCAGCTACAGTTTGTGGTTAAGTTCCATTGACAAATCAGGCAAGAACTTTTGTACCTGGCAACATCCTACCTTCCTCTACAACATCTTGTTAGAGGTTTTTGTTGGTCTCTTCGTTCCTCTCCTTTGCCTCATGTTCCCCTTTACCCTCTTGGATTCCTTTCCTCTTGACAAATTTGTCTCAAGAGGAAGAGGTTGGGCACCCGACTGTAGGTTTTAACCCCGTACAAAAATTACCTGGATACGAATTCTAAAACACATAAAATAAACAATGCAAGAGCATAACACATAAAACACATATACCTAGAGATTTTCCCCTGGATCCCAAAACCGAGACTACCAACTTGATTTTTCATTATATTCCTTTCAATGTTATAATACATATTTATACATGCCGAAGCATCCAATACCATGGACCAAAAACCATCATGTCCAAAACCATGTACTAAAAACCATCGCGTCCAAAAAACATGTGCGAAAATCATGCACAAAACCATAGGGGGCTGCCCAACCTAACATAGGTTCCAAAACCAAAATTTTCAAGGGCGTTGCCTCGAATCCCATAGAGTGGGGTTACCTGCACCCCTCAAACCCCTTGTGACCCCCCCCCCGCTACGCAATGGACGCAATGAAAGGGGGGGCCTCCACCCCCACCGAACCCCCCCGGTTAACTACGTGGGCTAGTCATGGAAAGAATATAACACAACCCAACACCGACCACCTCATCCCATAATTGTCCCCAATTGTCTTGAATATGAAATTTATTTTTACATTCCTTTCAGGTAGCTTTGTAGTTGGTTCTTCAACAGGAAAAAAATTAATTAAAAAACATTTCTTATAGTTAATATTTAAACATCCACATTCCATTAGTAATTTCAAAATCAAACAAGATAATTTTAAAGTCACTACTTTTACCAAGGGGTGTTAGAAAAGATTTTTAGGGTGTTAAATCCATAAATACAGTCAAACACCCATTTTAAACAACAAAACTTAAAATTTGGCCAAAAAAAAAAATTCTCCTCTCGTCAAAAACTGCAAACCATAACATTTTTAAACAATGGCATTTGAATATATTCATATCGAATAAAATATTTCAATGTCAATTATGTTATACAACAATTAAAAAAAATATTATGGCTAGACATTTTGGATAGTGTAACTATTTTATGTTTTGCCTTTTTCAGTAAAGGTTTGATGGAATTACAAGATTAAGTTGTGTACTCTACACAATCCTAGTGCCCAAAGAGATTTTCAAAGCATTCATTCCACTTTTACATTAGAACAATACAATTTAAGTAATATATTGATGGAACATTTTTAAACAATGTCATTTTAATATATTCATATCGAATAAAATACTTCAATGTCAATTATGTTATACAACAATTAAAAAAAAATATTATGGCTAGACATTTTGGATAGTGTAACTATTTTATGTTTTGCCTTTTTTAGTAAAGATTTGATGGAATTACAAGATTAAGTTGTGCAGTCTACACAATCATAGTGCCCAAAGAGATTTTCAAAGCATTCATTCCACTTTTAAATTAGAATAATACAATTTAAGTAATATATTGGTGGAACATTTTTTTATGTTACTCAAAATGAATGAGTGTAATTGCTTCCATAGTCATCATAGTGTGTGTATATATATAGAGTATAAATTTATCTTAATTTTGATTTTTCAAAACGAAAAAGAATCAAATATCTTGATGTGAATCCTTTCTTAAAAAAATTTACTAAAAAAATTAATTTCATTCACAATTAATAAATTAAAATTAAAATAAATTTTATATCAATTATTAAACAATTTTTCATGGAAACTAAATTTCCTTTTTTGTCGCTAAAAATTAATATAATTAAAATAAATAACATAATTATTATTATCCTCACAACCTTCCTCTTAATAGACGAGCAAGCCATTGGCATCCAAAGGTGGGGTAAAGTTAAAGGTAAGACTTATACCGACGTGGACGAGCAATCCATCAGCGTCCAAAGCTTGGGTAACGTAAAAAGGTAAGATTTATCCCGACATGGACGAATACTACATTGGTGTCCAAAGGTTGGATAAAGTAAAAAGGTAAGATTTATCCCGAAATGGATCCCGTGGTGTCCACAGGTTGGGTAAAGTACAAGGTCAGGTTTATCCCGTTTTCGACTCGGCGGTGAGTCTCCGCCGCTTTGGAAAAGACATGGACAATTATCATTACTTCAATTATTAATATTTTTTAATATTGGGAATTTTATTTTTACTTTTATATTAAATTATTTAAAAAAATATTTTTATTTTATATTATTAATATATTTATTGTATTGAGGTTTCTGTAATTTATAATGAATTAAGTAAAGTCTTTAGATAGAAATTATGTAATCTATAATGAATTAAGTAAAATTTTTGGGCGATGCATTTAGAACCAACAATTGTAGTTCATCATTAGGACCGGATGAAGAGGCACACTATGGCAAAGGCTTAAAGAGAGAGCAATGTAGAGACATAATTTAAGTAACGGCTAAATTTGAACAATAATATTTAAATTATGATATTAATTTATTAATATATTAAAAGCAAATATGAAAAATAATATTTAAATAACGATATTAGTTTATTAGTTTATTAAAAAATATTAATAAGTAACGGCTATATTAAATGGCTGGTTTTTGAAAAATAATATTTAAATAATAATATTAATTTATTAATTTATTAAAAATATTAATAAGTGTCAGGCCAAGAGGTAACTCCTCAAATGAGATTATGTTTATTCATTTGGGTTGTTCATAGTTATATACATGAGGGAGTGACTATTGAGTTTCATCTCCCGATGACTCTTCATTTTCTCTTATTAATTATTTACACTATTTACAATTGTTCACCCAATCTCTATGATTAGGTGTCAACATTCCCCCCCTAATCTGAAGGGATGATGGTGAGTCCAAGCATCGTTCTGAATCTTTCAAACTTTTCTCTTCCAAACGCTTTGGTGAAGATGTCTGCAATATGCTCATTAGTGGAACAATGGCGAAGATGGATTGTTTTGGCCTCAACATGATGTCGAATCAAATGGTATTTTGTATTTATGTGCTTCGTTCGATCATGGAACTTTGGGTTCTTGGCCAATTTTATTGCAAAGGTATTGTTAATCATGAGTGGAGTCAAATGTATTTGTTTTACCTGCAAATCTTCCAGAATTTTCCTGAGCCACACAATTTCTTTTGTTGCCTCAGCTACTGCCACATATTTTTCCTCTGTTGTGGAATCTGTTGGAACTAATTGTTTGTGTGATCTCCAAGAGACAACTCCTAATCCAAGACTCATAGCATAACTAGAAGTAGTTACCCCAGTTTCTTTGTCTCTATCGAAGTCTAAATCAGAGTATCCAATCAAGCTGAAGTCGCCCACCTGTGTATACTTGAGTCCAAAGTTTTGAGTTCCCTTCAAGTACTTTAGAACTATTTTTGCAACAGACCAATGTCCCTCACAAGGCTTTTGCATAAAACTGGAGAGGATTCCAACAACAAATGAAATGTCTGGTCTTGTAGTGGTCAGGTAGTTGAGACTTCCTACAAGTTGTCTATAATTTGTTGCATCCTCAAATTCTTTTCCTTCAATGGATGTGAGCTTTAAGTTTTGTTCCATTGGAGTAGTTAGAGGATTGCATTCGGCCATGCCAAACTTGTTCAACAGATCTCCAATGTACTTCTTTTGAGAAAGGAATATGGACTTTGAATGTTGAGTTACTTCAATACCAAGATAGTAATGAATATAGCCTAAATCAATTATTTCAAAACCTTTCCTCAATTCCTTCTTTACGGATACAATGTAGCTCTCATTGTTCACTGTCATCAAAAGATCATCTACATATACCACAAGATATACAACTTTCTTAAAAAACAAAGTTACATCATCAAGATCGTAATGTTTGAAATTGAGTTTCAAAAGATGCTCAGTTAGTTTTTCATATCAAGCTTGCGGTGCTTGTTTGAGGCCATACAAGGATTTCACAAGTTTGCATACTTTATGTTCAAGTCCTTTCACGGCAAATCCTTCAGGCTGGGACATAAAAACATTCTCTTTTAGATATATCCATTCAAGAAAGTAGTTTTTACATCAATTTGATGGACTTTCCAACCGTTCTGAGATGCTAGGGCAAAAGTATGGTAGCCCATCTTGTTGTGGGGGAAAAAGTATCCTCATAATCGACCCCTTCCTTCTGTGAAAAACCTTTTGCCACAAGCCTGGCTTTGTGCTTGTCAAGTGAGCCACCAGCTTTATACTTGTTCTTGTAGACCCACTTGCAACCAATTGGTTTGGTTCCTAATGGAGGATCAACCAGCTTCCGAGTGCCATTCTTTATCAAGGCATCATACTCCTTTTGCATCGCTACGACTTCTTTGAAGGAAGTTGGTTCAAAATATGTAGACAAATTCAATTCACAATCATAAGAAACATCCATATCAACAGGTGAATCAAAGTCATCTACATCACCTCCATTTTGTCAGGTTGAATTTCTAGTTCCTATCTTTCCAACCTCATCGGGATGAGCACTTTCAAGTGTCTTTGTCAGCCACTTTGGGGGATCTTTCTGAGATGGTCCGGGCTTCTCAGTTGATTGAGTTGGGACTGCATCAAGATTGAGTCTCCCACTGTCAATCACATCACTCAAAGTATCATCAGTTGTTGGAGTTTCATGTGGGGGAGAGAGTGCTTCAGAAGAAGATTCCACAGGTTGATCAAGTATAGGAATCCCCCCTTCAAGATGTAGAATCTGATTATCAAATTCTTGAAATTATTTTGCATTTGTGAATCTATCCAAGCGATCAAGTTGCCTCTCAACAACATTTTCAGCTTTGGATGATTTAATAAAGATTACATCTTTAGATATAACAAACTTTTTATTGACTTCATCATAGAGACGGTATGATTTGGAGGTGTTTGAATACCCCAGGAAGATACACTTACGACTTATTGCACCAAGTTTGTTTCTATGTACCTTTGGTATCGAGGCATAACATGTGGAACCAAAGACCCTGAGATGCTTTACTGAAGGAATGTGCCCATACCACATTTCATGAGGTGTCTTGTTTCTAATAACATTAGATGGACATCTATTCTTTACATATACAGCACATATAACTGCATCAGCCCAAAACATCAATTTTACATTCTTGAAAAACATCATGGAGTGCACCATATTTAAGATTGTCCTATTCATTCTTTCAGCTACTCCATTCTATTGGGGATTATAAGGCACAGTTGTTTGATGTTTGATCCCATGTTGGCGAAGATAGTTTTAAAATTCATTTGAAGTGTATTATTTTCCATTATCAGTGTGAATAGAGCCAATATGAGATTGTGCATCATTTTCAATCCATGTATGAAAGTTCTTGAATGTTTGAAAAGCATCAGATTTGTTCTTCAATAAATAAACGCAACACATTCTGATGTAGTCATCAATAAATTTCATCATATATTTATTTCCATTTGTAGAAGGAACATGCATTGGACCACATAAATATAAATGAATGAGTTCAATTTTTCTATGTGCTATGGAATGTGAATCATGAAAATATTGTTTGTTATGCTTTCCTAGAATGCAAGCATCACATTGCTTCAGTTTCCTAGGAATTGTAGGCAAACCAGTAACACCATTTTTCTTCAACAAGCAGAAGTTGTCACAGTTCAAGTGTCCAAATCTAGCATGCCATAATAAACTTGATGGAAATGTACCTTCTTCATAATGAGAATTGTATGAGAAATTTTGTGCATCGGCAGAGGTTCCTTGCAGCTTGAGAAGCCTTTCTTCTTCTATCCCATCATCACAAATGAGTGATCTGATGATTTTCTCACCTCAACCTTTCCATCAAACATATGAATGGAGTGCCCTTGCTAGCGGATGTGGACCAAGGACAACAAGTTTCTCCTCAGTTGTGGGAGATGTAAAACATGATGCAAAAGAAAGTCTAGAAGACCAGACAATTTAAGCCTAATTGTGCCAAGCCCTAATGGCTTGAGTTTTGATTTGTTTGCAAAGTATACTGCTCCATCAACATTTTCAGTAAATTCTTCAAAAAAAATCTCTTCTAAAAGTCATGTGGCAAGTTGCTCTTGAATCAAGCAACCAATCATTTTTCCAAGAAGCAAATGAAGCATTAAATAAGTCTTCATTTAGTCCAATATTACAGTGTGCCACAACATAGTGAACGGATCTAGGTGCTTTACCTTTCTCTTTGTCATTAGTTTTACCTTTGGGTTGCTTTCTTTCCTGCTCAATTATATCCCAAGGCAACTTGCATGTGGATGCATCATGTGATCCATCTCTATTGCAACGTATGAAATGCAAATCTGACTTTTCTCCTTGACAGTGTCTGCCCCGCCTTTGAAATTTCTTCTTCCTCTTCCTCTTCCTCTTTGACCACCTCTTCCTTTGGAAGAATCTTGAGCAAGATTCTTCTCTCTATGTGCAAGACACACAGTCTCTTCAAAAGACTGAGGAGTTGTCCTCTCCAAAAATCTTTCTCTCTTTCAGCAATTTTTTTCACAAGGGAGTCAAAGGTAATTTCTTTAAGGTCTCCATTTGCTTGCAATGACTCAAGATAATTTGAGTAAGTGGGATAAATTGCGTTGAAAAAATCTATTAGAGGAATGTCCAGATCAACATTAGTGACTTTGATATCATGCATAATAGATTTTACTTTTGATGCAAGAGCAAGAGGATCATCATTTTGTAATTCAAGGCTAAACAATTTAATCATGAGTTGAACAACTTCAAGTGCAGAGTGTGAGTCATAGAGTTCCTTCAGTTTTTGTAAGGCTTCGAAAGCATTTGAAAATGGCGAAATATGGCGACTCACCTCTTCATTTATTGATGCTGCAATCAAGGCATAAGCCTTGTTGTTATTATTTTCCCAAATGGTGAATTCCTTGTCTGAGGTAGGTTGTTCTAGTTCTTTGTCTTCGTCTCCAACACACACTCCTTTCCACAGCTCATTAAAAATGAGAGTGTGTTTGATTTTCTGTGACCATTTTGGATAGTTCTCCTTGTCGGTGAGAACCACTCCCATAATAGATATCAATGAATGCATTTTAAAAATCTGTGTACTGTAAAAAAAATATACTTCTGTTTCCAATATATAAAATATTTTCACTTCTAGTGTTAAAAAAAAAACTACACTGTAATAGCAACATTCTAGAAAAAATGCAATTTTGTTAGCAATATGACAGAGGTATTTTGTGGGGGAGGTCATATATTTGGCGGAGGGTGTATCTGGAGGAGGGTCAACACATTTGTATGGAGGGGCGTACAACGTATATGGGAGCAGTGTACAGCGTATGGAGGGAGTAACGTACTGGAGCAGTTGCAGCATATTGGAGTGTTTGCCACAGCTTATTATATAGGATGATGGGCAGCATGCGAACCAGCAACATGGAATGAAAAATCGAAGAGGCAACGGAGGTTGCGTATTGGAGAGGTCGGAGGTCTGCGTATGAGCAACCGAAGAGGCAACAGAGGTTGCGTATTACGTGGAGAAACGACAACGCATTTATATGGAGGGGCTATATACATAATGCTGCGAAGTTTTATACCACGAGTGCTGGGAACTACTATGAGTGGTGGGAACATTGTGTATTACATAGCAAGCGGAGCATAGCAGCATATGGAAGTTGTGTTTTGACACCAACAGTGGTAATAATTGTGCATGCACCATTAAAAGAGTCATAGACAACGCACAGTCATAATGCACCAATACTTTATCAGACAACGCACACTGGACTCCCAAACAAGAGAGAACTTTGGAGGGTTCAGCATACACTGAGTCACATTCGAAATGTTGCATGAATGCTTTTATGGGCCGGATATATGTGGAGAGGCCGAGCTGAGCATCAGCAGCATGGGAGGAGTAGCATAGCGTTCCAATATGGAGACATTCGCTGGGAGCAGGCTGCAAGCTGAGGATGAGTCTTGGGACCTGTGCAGGTATTCGATGGGTATACTAAGTGTTACACCAGATTATCACGCAGAGGGCAGAGAACTAAAGAATATAGCAGACTGCAGGAAATGTTGGACAAATTTCTAAAAAATGGCAGAAGGGAGTTCTAATGGCAAACTGCAATGCCAAAAATGGAGCTGACTCTGATACCATGTGAGGCTAGGAGGTAACTCCTCAAATGATATTATGTTTATTCATTTGGGTTGTTCATAGTTATATACATGAGGTAGTGACTGTTGAGTTTCATCTCTCCATGACTCTTCATTTTTCTTATTAATTATTTACACTATTTACAATTGTTAATGGTTATATTAAACGACTAGTTTTTGAAAAATAATATTTAAATTATGATATTAGTTTATTAATTTATCAAAAACAAATATTAATAAGTAGCGGCTATATTAAATGGCTAGTTTTTGAAAAAAAATATTTAAATTAATTTATTAAAAAAAATAAAAATAATAATCAAAGTCAAACTCTAAACAATGAGGGAAGTCAAAAATAATTGTAAAAACTAGTCAAGCCCCTAATCAAGACAAGATCATTTAATAAATAAAATAAACTAGATTAAAAATAATTAATGGAAAAATAAATAAAATAAAAATATACGCAAGTCAAAAGAATATATATAAATAAATAAAAAGTAATATATATATTCAAAGAAAAGCAATCAATAAATAAAATAGGGTCAACAATAAAATATGGGGTTGAGGCCCATTAAAAAAATAACAAAAACACTAAGGATCCTAAAATTTAAACGAATAGGATGATAAAATACCAAAAAAAAAAAAAAATGGGGCCAAGGCCCATTAAACAATAACAAAAATACTAGAGACCCTAAAATTTAAACGAATAGGATGATAAAATACATAATAAATAAATAAATAATATATATATGGGGTCGAGGCCCATTAAACAAATAACAAAAATACTAAGGATCCTAAAATTTAAACGAATATGATGATAAAATACATAAAAAAGAATTATGGAAATAACAAAAATACTAAGGATCCTAAAATTTAAATGAGTAGGATGATAAAATACATAAAAAACACGAACCATCCATAAAATAAACTCTAATGAAGAATAAATCAACAACAAATACTATAAAAAGGATGTCAATATCTACATAGATAAACAAACAAACAAAATAAATAAATCCCAAAAAGAAACCTAAAAAACTAGGAGGAGAGGATAAACAAATAAAAATACTAAGAAATACATAAAAAAAATACGAATGATCAATAAAATAAACTTTATTGAAAATAAATCAACAACAAATACTATAAAAAGGATGTCAAGACCGACATAGATAAACAAACAAACAAAATAAATATATCCCAAAAATAAGCCTAAAAACCTAGGGGGAGAAGACGGGCACCCAACTTTTACTAATATTCCAACTATCATGTCTATTGGTTCGAAAAGCCTTGGCCAAAAATTTCTCTTATGTGATTTCTACCAAAAGACTTTGCTTAATATATATATATATATATATATATATATATATATATATATATATATATATATATATATATATTAAAGTGTAACTTTATTATAATCCAAAACAACACATCAAAATATGTATTATTCATAATAATAATTAAATATTATTTTATTATTTAAATATATAACTAATAAATATTAATAAGTGATGGTTTAAGAGGCATAGAATAGATGGTGATGGGTGTATTGTTAAGTTATTCCATGATAGAAGGTTATTTGTTTGAAATTTTTTAGTCAAAAATCAAACTGGATATAATTTCTAGAGAATTCAAACAACTTAACAAACAAACAAAAACCAAATATAATTTCTAAAAAACTCAAACAACTTAACAAACAAACAAAAATCATTATATATCAAAATAATACTTCTAAAAAAGTAAATTATACAAAATAAATTTCTAAATTCACTAAAAGTAAAAGTGAATTATATTAATGAAATAGATATCAAATAAAAAAGCATTGTAATTTACATACATACTTCGAGCATATAATTTCTAGAGAATTCAAACAACTTAACAAACAAGCAAAAACCAAATATAATTTCTAAAAAAAACTCAAACCAACAAACAAAAATCATTATATATCAAAATAATACTTCTAAAAAATAAATTATACAAAATATATTTCGAAATTCACTAAAAGTTGTTGGAGCAATCAATGCGCAGCTAGTTAAAATAGACAAGCAACAACAAATAAAACACATCACAAAAGAGACACGGGAGTTTTACGTGGTTCACCCAACCATTCTGGGGTACGTCCACCAAACATATGCATCGGCAAAATTTTATTATCAAACAGGAGATTACAAGATAATTCAGTTCCTCACAAACTCTCACGCTCACAACCCAATCCGTATGGACACCTGTTTTATAGCTAAGAGGATCTAACTTCCTCATAAATCCACCTACAGCAAATATAGGATGCATTAACTTACTCCCAACAAAATAGAGCTAATATAGCAACTCAATCAGATTGTTGTCACCTACTAATATTTTTGCATTTTTTAATAAAACTGAAAATCTCAACAATCTCCACCTTGACAACAATTAGCCTGATGCCCTGTTTCTTTATTATTTATTTTTCTGCAAGCCAAGAGAAGCCAAACACCAACGCAGCTTCTCCAACAAAACTGGTTTCGTGAACATGTCTGCACAGTTTTCCTTTGTATGCACCTTTTCAAGAGAGACTCCCCTTTCAGTGATAACCTGTCTTACAAAATGGTACTTAATTGGAATATGCTTTGATTTACTATGATAGGTCGGATTCTTAGCCAAATGTATTGCACTTTGACTATCACAAAGTAACTTGATGTTGTCATGTAACCTACCAAACTCACCAAGCAAACGTTTCAACCAAACCGCTTCTTTGCAAGCATGCGAAGCAGTAATGTATTCTGCTTCAGTAGTGGATAAAGCAACAATGTTTTGTAGCTTTGACATCCAGCTAATAGCTCCACCTGCAAGAGTAAAGACATAGCCTGAAGTTGACCTTCTCTTATCCAAATCACCTGCAAAATCAAAATCAACATACCCGCAAACAGATTCACTACTCTTATTGTAAGTAATACAAAAGCTACTTGTGCCTCTCAAATACTGAAGTACCCATTTCACTGTTGACCAGTGTTCTTTACCCGAATTTGCCATATACCTGCTGACAACCCCAACTGCATGTGAAATATCTGGTCACGTACAAACCATCGCATACATCAAACATCCTACTACATTGGCATATGGAATTCGAGACATGTAATCCTTTTCTTCATCTGTATTAGGACATAAACTGGTAGAAAGCTTAAAATGGGAAGCTAGAGGGACTGACACAGGCTTCACATTATTCATAACAAACCTCAAAAGTATTTTCTCAACATACTTCTGTTGTGATAGCCACAGCTTACCATTGCTCCTGTCTCTGAAAATCTCCATGCCCAAAATCTGTCTTGCTGCTCCTAGATCTTTCATATCAGACGTTCTTGCCATCTGAGTCTTCAACATGTTGATTTCTTCAATGCTTTTGCTTGCTAAAAGCATATCGTCAACATACAACACTAAGATAATGAACATGCCATTACTTAACTGCTTAAAGTAAACACAATGATCATATTCACTTCTTATATATTTTTGACTCAACATGAAAGAATCAAATTTCTTGTACCACTGTCGAGGCGATTGCTTCAGACCATACAATGACTTCTTGAGCCTGCAGACAAATTTCTTATTGCGATGCTGAACAAACCCTTCCGGTTGTTCCATATAAATTTCCTCATCTAAATCACCATGTAAAAACGCAGTCTTAACATCTAGTTGTTGTAATTCTAAATCAAGCAAAGCAACTAACGCTAACACAATTCTAATTGAAACAATTTTAACAACTGGTGAAAATATCTCATGAAAGTCTATGCCAGCTTTCTGAGAAAACCCTTTTGCAACCAGCTTTGCTTTGTATCTGTCCTCTAAATCATTCACACCTCGTTTCACCTTGAAAACCCATTTACATCCCACCGTTTTCCTGCCTTTGGGAAGTTCAACCAGATCCCATGTGCCATTCTTACCTAAGGCCATCATTTCTTCCTTCATGGCTGCTTCCATTTGTCACTCTTTGAACCTTCTATAGCTTCCTGATAACACAAGGGTTCATCATCGTTAGCGGTCAAAGCAACTGAAGTAACATAATCATGATACCTTCTCGGAGGGCGTTTGATTCTTGTAGACCTCCTTAAGGATGTTTCTGGTGCTTCCGCAATTGGCTAACTACCATCTATAGAAACTTCTTCATGACCACCATCTGAGACCTGTTCATGACCTACATCTGAACCCTATTCATAATCTGGTTCTGAAACCTGTTCATGACTAGAATCTGAACTATGGTCATCATGACTATCATCAGAGGTGTTGTCAAACTGAATGTGTTGAAAATCAGATACATCATCTTGTTTCAATTTATTATCTACATCTAACTGTACAAGATCGGATTCATCAAACTCTACATCTCTGTTGATGATGATTTTGCGGGTAGTAGGATCCCACAATTTGAATCCCTTTGTTCCATCACCATACCCAACAAAGATATACCTTTTTGATTTTGGATCTAATTTAGTTCGCTGATGTTTAGGCAATAGAGCATATGATTCACAACCAAACACTCTGAGTTTAGAATAATCACAAGGGTGTCCTTTCCATACCTCTTGAGGAATCTTGCAACCTATCGCTGTCGATGGCGATCGATTTATCACATAACAAGCTGTAGCCACTGCTTCTGTCCACAACTCCTTCTGCAAACCAGCATTACTCAGCATACTCCTTGCTCTCTCCAAAAGAGTCATATTCATGCGTTCAGCAACTCCATTTTGCTGAGGAGTATACACAGTAGTCTTATGTCTCTCGATTCCTGCATCCTTGCAATAGTTTTCAAACTCCTTGGAGGTAAACTCACCACCATTGTCAGTTCTTAAACATTTTATAGTTCTACCAGTGATGTTTTCTACCAATGCTCTAAACTGCTTGAAAACTGTAAAAACATCAGACTTCCTTTTCAACATGTAGACCCACACTTTCCTAGAAAAGTCATCAATAAACGATACAAAATATGATGAGCCACCATACGAGGTTGTAGGTGCTGGACCCCAAACATCTGAATGGATATAATCAAGTATTCCTTTACTAGTATGTTTGCCTGTTTTAAACTTTTGCTTACTTTGTTTGCCAAACAGACAATGTTTACATAAATCTAACTTTCCAGATCTTAGATTAGGAAGTAACTTGCGATCAGCCAAAATCTTTAACCCTCTTTCTCTCATATGGCCCAACCTTTGATGCCATAGGCGAATGGAACTACTGTCATGTTCAGACACGATAGACACATGAACTGACCCTGTTCTTCCTTCTAACTGAAACAGATTTCCTTCTTTCTTAGCTTTCATTACTAGTAAAATAACTTTGTAAATTTTCATTACTCCACCTTGAATGACAGTTTTATATCCATTTGTGTCAAGTGACCCCAGTAAAATTAGATTTTTTCTTAAATCTGGTACATGTCTTACATCAGTTAACATTTTGGTTGTCCCATCAAACATTTGTAGCTGTATACTCCCTATGCCCACAATATTAGATGTGACAACATTACCCATGTACACGACTCCATCATTCACTGATCTATATGTCTTAAACCAGTCTCTATGAATACACATGTGGTTTGACACACCGGAATCTAACAACCAATTTTGATCATGATTTGACAAATTAACTGATAATACTTCGTCGCTCATACCTGAACCAGATACTGAACCTGTATCGGTCGTGTTCGCTTCCTTCTTTTCTATCGATGAAGCTTCTTTAGAAGTTTGTTGTCGCTTCCAGCAATCCTTCTTCAAATGCCCTGATTTGCCGCAGAACCAGCACTTTACTTTACTCTTCTTTCCTTTTGACTTTGAACGCGAATCGTTGCGCTTACCAGAGCGTATTTCTCTAGAACGACCTCTAGCCATCATTGCCTCTGATGTAGAGGTGTCAGCATTCAACCGCTTCCTGGTCTCCTCGGACAACAAAGCTCTGATGACATCATCAAATTCAATGGTTTCGGATGAACTAAGACTTATAGAAGTAACAAAATGATCCCACGACTCAGGCAACGAGCACAATAAAGTTATGGCTTTATCCTCGGATTCAAATTTTACTTCTATGATTTCTAATTGCACCATTAGAGTATTAAAAACATTCAAATGATCAGTAATGGAAGTACCTTCCTTCATTCGCAAACTGTATAGCTATCGCTTCAGGAGAATCCGATTTGTCAAAGATTTTGTCATATATAGCTTCTCCAACTTCGTCCACAAACTAGCAACAGTCTTCTCTGACACGATGTTAAATAAAACATCATCAGCCAAACACAGTCGAATACCGCTCAAGGCTCTTCCATCCAATTCATTCCATTCATCATCTGTCACAGGGTAAGGCAGTTTGGATCTGCCCAACAACGCCTTCGCCACGCCTTGTTGTACCAACAGATCATGCATCTTTACCTTCCAGATCTCGAAATTATTTTTGCCATTAAATTTCTCGATTTCAAATCGGGCACTCTGAGTTTTCGCCATCTCGTTTAAAAAATCAAAGAATCTCCAATTCCAACTTTAAAAAAAAAAAAAAAAAATTAATATATTACACTGCCTTTGCCTTTAAAAAAAAACTTTTTGTTGTGCGAATTACAATACAAAACCGAGTAGCAAATTTTACCAACAAAATTGGCGCATTGGCACTCTCATCACTCTAGCAAATCCGCGCCAGCAGCAAAATCGCTTAGAGTGACAAAATTGGCGCGACTATCACCTTCAGATCCGTGCTAATGAGGAAATGGGCGCATTGGCGCACTTAATAAAACTTTATCCGCGCCTTTCTGATTGTTGGCTCTACTATCTTACCATATTCCGCACCAATCCCAAAACAAAAAACAAACGCAGCAAAAACGATGTAATCAATACACACCAGCAGTTTATATGCACCCTCAATCAATACGCATCTGCACGCAGGTCTACGGCAACTCCAAGCATAGCAGCAGTCCCACACCGTTTTGGTTAAATTCCACGCTGCTCCGTTATGGTTTACTTCCACTGCTTTGGTAACGCTGTCACATACAGCACGCAGCAGCTATAAGTCACGAAACAGCAACTATAAACCACTGCACGCTACCTGATCCAACGTGCAGGCACCTCCAGCACCACTGCGCCAGCCGATCTGCTCACGGTGCAAGTATTATTTGCATATACGCTGCTGATCTCCGCGCAGGTGCAATAAACATGCCAGCACTGTTCCAAAACAGCACGTCTGAATATCCAAACATGCCAGCACTGTTTCAACGTTGTTTCATACGATTTAATTCTCCCACGCCGATATGGTTTACCCACGTGTTGTTTGAGTGGTCTTTAGAACTGACGCGTTTGCTGCTCTTTGATCTATTGCAGTTTATAGACAGCCACTAACATCATTTGCGCAGTTCAGCCTTACGCACAATATCAATGCGCAGGTCCACCTCTGCATTCAACGCAATCCACAGTACCTCAGTACCCCTGCGCGCTCCTCCAACTTGCTCTGATACCACTTGTTGGAGCAATCAGTGCGCAACTAGTTAAAATAGACAAGCAACAGCAGATAAAACACATCACAAAAGAGACACAGGAGTTTTATGTGGTTCACCCAACCATTCTCGGCTACGTCCACCAAACATAGGCATCGACAAAATTTTATTATCAAACAGGAGATTACAAGATAATTCAGTTCCTCACAAACTCTCACGCTCACAACCCAATCCGTATGGACACCCGTTTTATAGCTAAGAGGATCTAACTTCTTCATAAATCCTCCTAAAGCAAATATAGGATGCATTAACTTACTCCCAACAAAATAGAGCTAATATAGCAACTCAATCAGAGTGTTGTCACCTGCTGAGATTTTTACCTATTTTAATAAAACTGAAAATCTCAACAAAAGTAAAAGTGAAATAGATATCACATAAAAAGGCATTGTGATTTACATACATCGTAAAAGTGAATTATATTAATGAAATAGATATCAAATAAAAAAGCATTGTGATTTACATACATACTTCGAGCATTGTCATTCACATACTTTAAGATTTTGTTTTATAGCAAAATGAAGTTCAAAAAAATAAAACCACCGAACTATGAAATTGCGAAGAGTTTAGGATACTGAAATTTTAGGATTTCTTTTTTTTTACGACAGTGATTGTGAATAAGTATGTATGCAATTTTTTTATATATAAATTAGTTTCCAATTGTAATTGTGAATAAGTATGTATGTAATTTTTTTTTTATAAAGGAGGAGGGGTACTGAAATTTTAGAATTTCTTATCTTCTAAAATAGCGTATGTATCTCAAAAAAATTTAAGTTTTTTTTATCTTTAACCAGAATTTATTGTAAATAAAGATATATGTAAAAAAAATTAAGAAAGTATTTACATAAACATGCAGGTAAACTTTTTTAGACATAGAATTTTAGGAAGTTCTAAATATCAAAGGAAAAGCTCATCATAAAGAAAAATCCATTATATAAAACATTAAATATTGTAAAACCCCTGAATTTATCATTAATAAAAGCCCATTAAAACATGTTGTAAAACCCATAGGCTCATCGTTTAATAAAAGTTTATTATGTAAAACAACAAAAATAACCAAAATATATTGAATATTAAAACCCATAAACTTATTATTCATAAAAATTCACTATATAAAACAACAAAAATAAACCCATTATATAAAATAACAAAAATAACCAAAACCTTGAATATTATAAAACCCATAAATTCATCATTAATAAAAATTCATTAGATAAAACAATAAAAATAACCAAAACATTGAATATTATAAAACCCGGTCATTATTCACCAAAAAGCAACCAAAGCTAAACCCTACACAACTTAAACCCTCATAATATCCTCATACACTATTATGGTTGAAGAAGCCTTCCACGATTAGGACCAAAAGAGTGCTTAATTTTTTTTTATAATATCACGATTAGGACCAAAAGAGTGCTTAATTTTTTTTGATAATATCATTTGCAATATTAAAAAATTTCATTATAGCCAAGGTTGAAAGAACCCTATCATTCAAACTTGAAAGAAACCCATCGTTCAAAGATGAAATTTGATGGTGAAATTGTTTATGGTAAATTAATTTGAAAGACAAGTAAATATTTTTTTTTTAAATCTCTTAATTTAATTTTATTATTATTATTATTATATGATTTTGAAATTGTTTTTATTTAGTTAAGATCTAAAAGTATATGGCATAATAAAATTTAGCCAATTTTTATGGGAACTAAACCCGTAATTTGAAGTGGCTTGGTCTTCCTTAAATAAGGAGTCAATAGTATGTCTCACAGCTTGTTATCATGAATTTTCCCACAAATAGAAAGATAAATAAAATAGGATCCAACCCTACTACTACTTACATTAGAAAAGGATTTATCATTGTCATAGCAGCAAATCAAATATCACTAAACAAATAGTGTTTAAGGATGGAGCGCTTGAAATAAGTCATAGTTTAAAGATTTTATATTTTGGTAGATATTTGTTAAAATTATTATAGGTTCATCTTAACCACATATCTAGTAAGCAAGGAGAGGGATAGTGCAAAATTTGAAAAAAGATTTGCACCTCAAGATATTTGATCCCTCTTGCCCCTTATAAATCTATGGTTAAAATGGATCTACTGATTCTTTCTATCTAGTGTGTAATTTTTCATTGTTTATATTGTATAATGTATAAATGTATTCATGACTTTGAAAATCTCTTTGGACACTTAGATTGTTTAGACTATACAACTTAAACTTGCTTGAAAAATGTGACCAAAGTGTAGAATAGTGAGACTAATTGGAATGTTTTAACCATAAGAATTTGTGTTTTTCAATTAATATACATAGCTTTTTCTAACCATTTATAAAATAAATAGAAACATAGTTCACATTGAAATATTTTACTTAATATAAACATTTAAATATTTTATTTATAAACCACATTATTAAATTAAAATGTTTTTTTGTTATTAATATATTTTTAAATACACATTAATATTACTAAATTCTACATATCAAATAAATTATTGATGATCCATATTAAATTTTTATTATTAATATTAATATTTTTAAATATAATGTATTAATTATTAAAAATGTAATGAATTACTTATCTCCCTCTTATTCTTATTAAAAAATATTTTACTTTCAATTATTTCTTATCTTTTTATATATATAAACATGAATTTTCAAATAATTTTATTTAATTAACATCCATATCCATATTCAAATAGTTTATTTAAATTTATATTAATATGTTTTGGAAATATAAGAATTATGTATCTTCCTTATTTTAAAAATTATATTTATATATATATATATATATATAAGAGTCAATAAAATATTTCTACCACATCTACACTAAATCAATAAATCAAATAATCATATATATATAATTTAATTAATAAAATATTTTATTTAAAGAAGAACATAAAATTTAACATAAATAAAATTATATATCTTCCACACAACAATATAAAATGCCCATGTAAAAGCAATTATCAACTTAAATAATGTAAAATCAATTCAAAATACTTTAAACATGAATTTTCAAATAATTTTATTTAATTAACATCTATATTCAAATAGTTTATTTAAATTTATATTAAAATATTTTGGAAATATAAAAATTATATATCTTCTTTATTTTAAAAATTATATATATATATATATATATATTAAAAGAGTCAATAAAATATTTCTACCACATCTACCATAAATCAATAAATCAAATAATCATATATATATAAGAGTCAATAAAATATTTCTACCACATCTACAATAAATCAATAAATCAAATAATCATAATGAAATATATATATATATATATATTAAAAAAAAAAAAAAAAAAAAAACCCTAAAATTTAATATAAATAAAATTATGTATCTTCCACACAACAATATAAAATACTCATTTAAAAGCAATTATCAACTTAAATAATGTAAAACCAATTTAAAATACTTAAAAATAAATTATGAAATTTATTTCTATAATTAAAAACACATTACATCCCACTAAATTCCAAAAAAGACAAAACCAAAAACATAAAATAGTTAAACAACAATCCCAAATAAAACTAAATCCAACCCCCTTCTCCATCGCGTTCAGCCTCTCGCAATCGCTTTCGCTCGTCCAGATGTCGGTGACCCGCCGAATCAGACAGCGCGCTCTGAAAACCTCCTTTTGGGGGAGATCATTTTGTCGCATTTCATATAAGGACAATTCTGCGTTTGGACAATTCTCTAACTAACGCGTGACCGCTAGTTGTGCGGAATACTATTTTGCATACAATTCTACGTTTGTCTTGTCCATTGGACTATTATCTAACCACCGAGCGAGCGACTGGACCTAAACGGAGGAGGACGAATGAATTTGGCGTTTCTGTCAAACTTATCCTCCGATTCCCAAATCGTAACAGGCTCGAAACACTTGCCCGGTGAGACAATATTCTTCACTTAGATTATTTTTCGTTCGGATATTGCAAGATTGGACAATCCGGCCGCGACCAGCGGCGCAGATAAATGCCTAAATCGCAAAATTTGACGCAGGTCAACAGTTATCCCGTAAGGTTTTACATTCGATTGAGTGAGGATTCAAATGTAAAGTTTCTGTTCAAGTTCAAAAGAAATAGTTGCAGTCTTTATATGAATTTAATTTCTGTTTAATACTGAAAATTTTTCTTCAAACAGAATTCCAGTTAATCCGGAGTGCAGGCTAATTGATGCTCGGCGTGCCGCAGTGGAGCGCTTTATTATTTAATGGTAGTTAAACCTTTCCGGTGGATATAAGCCTGCTGCTAATTGTGAATCCATGCAGTTATTGGACATGAATGCACACAGTTCAGTTGAGTTTCCACTTAGACTATTATTATCTTTGGATTCTTCGCATCTTTTTCCTTAAATGCAGTTATTTCCACTGGAGTATTATTATTTTTGGATCTTTGAATTTTTCACATCTGTGTTCTTTAAATACAGTTATTTCTCTTTGGATGCTTCGCATCTTCTTCCTTAAATGCAGTTATTTCCACTGGAGTATTATTATTTTGGATCTTTGAATCTTTCACATGTGTTCTTTAAATACAATTATTTCTGTAAAATGCAGGTCATAAATTTAAGATGAGGGAACCGGAGACAATAAGGATTTGGAGCAGAGAGGCATAGCGGCATAACCAGAATCAACGAAGAAACCCTGAATAGCTGTAAGTTCGCGTACTTCTTTAAATGGAATATCATCATCTTTAATTTTTATGCCAGTCTCTCTTCTTTTATGAAACGCCTGTCAAAATACCATTGACAACAGTAGCTTAGGGTTTATCCGCGTCAACTAGGGTTAATTAAAATGCAATTTTTTTTCTGCCCTTAATCGTCCTAGGTACACCTGCAATTTTGAGTGCATTACAGGTCTTACCTTATAGCTCTGATTAAATTAAAATAATATAGTTTGAAATTTATCAAATTTTTGAGTGCATTACAGACCTTACCTTATAGCTCTGATTAAATTAAAGTAATATAGTTTGAAACTTATCAATTTTTTTAGTGCATTACAGGCCTTACCTTATAGCTCTGATTAAATTAGAATAATATAGTTTGAAATTTATCAATTCCTTATAGCAAATCCCTAAATGAGTTTCCAAATTTTCGAAAGATAAAAATAAGTTTTTTTAGTTGCCAATAACTTTGCAGAGTAGCTAACTAGATACCTGTGTAAAGCCAGATTGATTAATTTCCCGGCTTTTGTTTTCCAGTTGGATGATTAGTTTATTTTTCGGTGTGAAACAATAGTGTCTAAGAGTACAAGTTTTAACGATTAAACAGTTTAGTTTTAATAATTTCCTTAAAATTTGCTTGTTGAAATGTGTAAGAAATGACTCTTTAATTTAAAAGTTTAAAGCTGTGATATATAGAAATAAGAATCACACAGAAAGAAATGACTCTTTAAAAGTTTATAGAAATAAGATTTACCCGTTACATATAATTAAATTAGTTAATTATGAATTAACTAGCAACTATATTCTGTATCAATGGCTTGAATCTATATTTCTAGTGGTTTTATTGGGAGGGAGTTGTTGCATATTTAACTAGCTAAGTTAGTTATAATTTTTTATTATTTTTTATTAATGTTATAGTATTAATATTAATGCCTTTAAATATAATTAAATAAAATTATTTATGAATTAACTAATTAATTAATAACAATTATATTCTTCAATGATTTGAATCTATTTTACTAGTGATTTTAATTAGAATAAAAAAATGTATTAATTAACTAATTAGATTAGTTATATTTTTAATAGACTTTATTAGTTTTTAATATTTCATATATTATTAATATTATAAATTTTTATTTATCTATATAATTAGTTATTTTAATTCAAATATAGTAACAAATATAATATAACTAACTTTTAATTAATTTTCTGATTTCTCCGTGTCTCTATCTCTTAGTTCAGTCCAGTCAAATATAGTCGTTGACTCTCTCTATTTAACATGCAACCTTGATATGGCTCTTCAACGGTTCAGTCCAATCAAATATAGTCGTTGACTCTCTCTATTTAGCATGCAACAGGCCTGGAATTTAAAATTTTTTTTGCCTGTCAAATTAAAATTTGATGACGTTTTTGTATTTTTTTTACCCTTCGTTTTACGTTTTAACTAAATATGTGAGTGTCACTGAAAATTCTATTTTAATAATTTTTGTAAATTTATTCCACAACACATAATAAGTCATCAAATGGAGGCTGATAATCACTGTTGTTTATAATGTTTCTTGTTAGATTGAAATTGCAGATTTGCAGTCTATCATATTTATAGCTCAGATTTATGGTGGGGCCATTTAAACAATAAAATCTTTGCAAAAAACTTACAATCCATGGACTATAAATAAATTATCTAGTGAGATTATAAATAAATCTTGGACTATAAATAAATCATCTAGAGAAAATACAGAAAAGTTATGTAATAATAAACAGTTATTATACTTCATTAAAAGTCAAACTTTCTGGAGAAACTACAAATTTTTTTATCAATAGGAATATTTCAATACATAGATCCTCCCTTAAACATAAACTAGAAGAATTTTCAAAGCTCAAGAATCCTTCTTGACTTTGTATCTATCCATATCTCATATACTGCATGCCAATCAACATTAGATGATTCAGGTCCATTCAGAGATACTCTCATTAGAGCATCTAGTGTATCCAACCCAAGCCTCGATTTTCTAATGTCCTTGATGATGTTTTGCTTGGAAAATCCCCTTTCACAATCCACTGTACTTGCAGGAATAGTGAGGACAGCTTGCCATAATTTCATCATATTAGGATAGGTTTTGTGCCACTGTTTTGTGTTACGAAAGACTTTCCATGCTTCTTTCATAGAAAACCCCTCACAAGCCAGATTTAATGAATCAACTAAAGGGTGCAACTCTCTTTTACAAGCTTTAACATCAAATAAAGCTACAAATCCAACATCACTTGATACGGTATGTTGCAAATGTTGAAAAAGCTTTAAAAACCAACGCTCTGAATTTTTCTCACGACTACGACGCTCTTCTGAATAATAACAAGGGCTGAACAATTTCGCTGCATTAAAAAGATGAAGGTCTGGAAATCTTTCATTCAAAGAGTCTATGAGAGTCTCTATATAACCTTCAGTGAGTTGCTGACAACTCTCTTGTGTACCTTCAATACAAGGTTTCATAGATTGTTTCCTTGCTTCATTGGATTCAATATCCATGGCTGAGATAGAGATGTATTGTAACTCATGTCTATCTACAACTTTCCCTTCATCTTTAATATCAATGTATCCATTTTCAGAATCATTTAAAAACTTTGAAAGATAAGTTGTGCCTTCTGCAAATGTCTCTTTTCTCAAAAACCATCTAGATAATGTGCTTATAGTTACTTCAAGAGCCAACCCAATAGTTGTAATGTCTACATTTTCTTCTTGAAAAGTCACATTCAACTTGTTCAATTCCCCTAGCACATCAGCAAGCATATGTAAACAAAACTGGACAGAATATATTCTTGTCTTATCATACCAAGATGCAGTTTTTTTTTCATTTTTCCACAAAGTTAAAATTGCTGGCATAAGCTTCACAAGCCTTATAATAACTTCCCCCCTGGATAACCATCTCACTGAATGTATTTGTAGAACATCAAGAACATCAATTTGCATGACTCTAAGCAAATCATTAAGTTCACTATTTCTCTTTGGAGAGTTTTGAACCCATGAATACACTTTGTTTGCATTTTTTTCAACAAATAATAACTCAGGGAATTTCTTAGAAGCATCTGCTGCTGCTAAAGACTCACGATGAGCCACACAATGAACTGTAATAAGGTTTGGATTGTTCTTTTTCAAAAATGAAACAAAGCCATTTTCATGTCCAATCATTGCTGAAGCTCCATCGGTAGAAACAGCTATCAAATCTTTATATTGAAGGCCTCTAACATCTATTAATTGATTGACACTATCATATATTGTTTTTCCTTTTCCATCTACTACATCTTTGAGCTTCATAAACTGCGAGATAGGTGGCCCGAGACCCTTTGAGTCTAAATATGTTGCATAAATAACAAGGTGTTGCTCTAAGGTTCGATCAGTGCTTTCATCAACCATCAATGAGAAGAAAGGACTTTCCAACATATTTTTTATCTGAATCTGTTCAAGATGTTTTGATATGCAATATATAAAATCATTTGCAGACTTACGATTAGTGTATGAAGAGTACTCTTGAGACTTTGGCATATTTGGAGTTTTTGCATCCATTAGAAATTTGCAAAGCTTCTCATACTTTGATAGAGATAAATCTTCTTGACAAGTGAAATATGATATTTTCATTGTAGAAATCACTCTTTCCTTATTGGCATCTCTCATCTGTCTAATATGATTTGGAATTAGTTTCATATTTCCCTCCAATGCATTAATCCATCTTTCCTTAGCATCTTTATGCGCCCGTGATTTTTCATGAGTAACAAGAGCATCATGTTGTAATGTGGTGCAACCATTCCCTAAACCCCATGGTCCACTCATCCTATACTTCTCACAATAGTTACACTTCATAGTTATTTTATCATCAAACCTCACATAATTCAACCAAACAAACTTATTTAACCATTCCATGCGAAATTGTCTTTTTGTTTGCACTTTCATTTCTGAATTATCACCAACCTCTTCTTCAACTTCATTTGTTTCTTCATCTACATCATGTTCAGAAGAACTTCCAAAAATTTCATGTAATTGTTGTTCCACATGAGCATTATGGGTTTCTTCAAGTGTTTCTGAATTCTGTTGAGTCTTAGAAGTTTTCCCTTTTGTCCATCCATATATTTCCCCAATTGTAACTTGTATCTTTCTCTTTTGAGACATTTGTAGGTTTGTGACCACCTGTATAAAATATATATATATAAAATAAAATTCATTAAATCAAAAATGAATATAACAATGGACAACATTCTAGAATAAATAAGCAGAACATAAATATATCTGAAAATAAACTTCAGCCTACTAAAATTTGCATCCCAAATATGCAACACACCAAACAGAGACTCCAGCACTATCAATTTATATATTAAACAGCATAAAATTTATATATTAAATAGAATAAAATTTATATATTAAACCGTATAAAGTTTAAACAGTAATTTAAAAAAATTTAGAAAGATCTTAGGGGGTAATGAATCTCAACTTACTTAAGAAACCTCTTCCCCCTATTATAGTTTAAAAAATCAAATCTGAGGGCCCATGCCCTGCAACCACCTAATAAACGAAAGAAATCACGCGGTAGGTGTTTGATCTCCGTGTTTTGTGTGATAGGACAAGATTCTAACATTGATACTTGAATATATCTCTATATCGCATACCGTCTCTCATTCCAAGAACCCTCTAATAGGGTTTAACTGTATGCCTTACTTCAGTGTGGCATAATCATGGTTTTGGAAAATTCTAATTGCTTCTGGTTTTCCATCTCATGGATGAATGCATGCCAACCGAGGTCAGTTGCTTCCTTGCCTGGGATAATGCATTTTAGTTTAATTCCATTATAAATTCTAGAATATTTTAAAAAACACTAATGCATATAAGTTAATTAAATAGTTTTTTTTTTCTAATAACATTCTTATACACCAAAAAAATCTATATAAATTTATATATCAGTTTCAATGCATATTTATGAGTATTAAATCACATCATATTTATTGGAATGGGTGGTTTAATTAATAGATAAAATGGATTTTTTTCTAAATATTTTTTTTAATTTTGTTCAAATCTTAAAGATATTTTTTAAAATTATAAGTGGCATTTTTTAAAAAAAAAAATTAATTTTGTCTATAATTTAGAAGAGAATTTTAAAAATTACAAGTTCAAGTTGTTTAAGCAGCAGAGTTAGAGTGTTTCACTAGTTTTTTAGAACACCGAATCCATTTATGCATAGAAAAATGCATTTTAAACAATAAAAAGTAACAATTCTACTTAAAATTATATTACCCAAAAACACCATTGCAACGATGACTTAAAATTCATCATTTTATTAATATCCTTTATATTTATATTTTCAAAATATTCTAAAATCTATAATAATATTAAAAAAAACCTGGAATGTTTTAAGATTTACCATCCAATTAAAAAATAAATAACTGATAAAAAATCACAATTTTTTTTTCTCTCCATTTTAATTAAATTATATTTATAATTCCATAGAGTTAGAGAATTTTTCATGGCAGAACTCTCTTTAAGATGTTTGGTTCTCTACCAAGCACACAAAAATTTAAAAATTGAGTGAATCCGTTGAAACTTACCACAAAGTTCTAACTGAGTAATTCGATTTCGACTAAAATTTCATGTGCTTAGAAAAAGTTTCACCTCAAAGTCCTAATTGATTAATTCAATTTGGACTAAAGTTTCAGTAGGCTGAATTTTTCTTTTCATGGTGGGACTCTGTTGGAATGTTCAGCCCTATTTTCAAAAGCAATCAAAATTTTAGAGTTTTAACATTAAAAGTTATTTTTATTTTGAAATATTTTTAAAATGTGATATAAAGCAACCCCATCAAACAACTAATTTGATTATTATCATTAAAATTCCAAAAATAATTAAAATCAAATGAAATTCAAATTCCAAAAATATTCCGAAATCAAATCAAAACAAAACAAGAGTGAAAACTTTAATTAAGTTCATTGAAACTTCCTGGATGATGTTTAAAACTTAACTTTCTAAGAATTAGACGAAACCCATCTGATCCAAAATAAGAAGTTTGAATGATCCTTTCACCAAAAACTTACTAAGAATTAGACGAAACCCATCTGATCCAAAATAAGAAGTTTGAATGATCCTTTCACCAAAATGCCGTAGGCCTGTTTAACACACCAATATAGTGCACGAAAAATTTATTTCACAGCGCAGTACTCACTGTTGGAGCGCTTTCAGGAAGCACTGAACAAAACAATTTGACAGCGTACTACTCATGGGGTTCGTGGGGAAACTGAACAGTGCTCTCTGGTTAAAAAATGACGATATTACCGATACGCGAGAAAATTGATATACAGTCTATCAGAGAATAAGATGAAATGTGGACTCTCCAACATTAAAGAAGTATTTAGAACTGGTAGAAATAAATCTTAACCTCAAAATCTATTAGGCGTGAAGTGGATATATGAACTTTGTCAAGGGATCTTATGAACTTTTCTAAATACAACTAAAAGCACTACAAATACATTAATTCAAATTCTTGTTATTAAAAGAATATGACCCTGGATATATCCTTTTCACTATTTGAAAAACCAAGGAGTCCAGACATTACTTTCAGACCATAACTGTCGTTACAAACTTACATGTGATATTGTGAAAAATGAAAAAATCGCTTTCTGTACTTACCCTGTTTGCTGGTTCTTTGTTTATACCCTGACATCCATGATCCACGTCTGAACTCCAGTGAACCCTCCGACTCCCGAGATTAGAACCTGAGCTTCACCAGACCCTGGAGGAATAGGCACTGCACAGCTTGGAAGAATACGCACTGCAGTCTGCGGTAGCGGCACTAGTGACTAGCAGTGGCAGATTGCAATTTGCAAAATTGCAAGTCTCGTTTTAATTTTGAGCGGCAGCGCCAGGCAGATGGTAGCTGGATTATTCAATGGTAAGTACCCTTAGTACGCAGTGGGATGGTGATGCAGTTAAAGCGTTTTATTTTAAACTGTGTGCAGCTGCCAGCGTAAAGCATTGTGTACCATGGCTACTGCAGCACTGCTGGTCCGGTGGTGACGTGGTCCAGACCCATACTCCCGGTGGTGACGTAGTCCAGACCCATACTCCCGGTGGTGACATGGTCCAGAGTCCCATACTCTGATTACAGATATTATAAATATTTACGTTTTCTTTATGAAAGTGGACGTCAAAATGACGGATTGGAAAAGTATATCGCACGTCAGGTTTGACGTGGAAGATTTTTTTGCTGCCGTCAAATACGTCCCACAGGACGTCAAATTCCACGCCTGGCATGCAACCTTGATATGGCTCTTCAACTTGTCCTGACAGTTCGAAATGCTTCCGACAAATAAATGATGATGTGATTTTCGCCAAAACTTCTCTCTATAAAAATAAGTTTAAAGTTGTGCTATATAGAAATAAGAATCAGATAGAAAAAATAATATTTATTTATTTTTTAGACTAATATTTAGAATTTGATTTTGTTAATATTTAGAATTTGAATGAGTAAATTTTTATTTTAATAATCGTGAATCTATTTATCATCCATTCAAAATTTCAATCTTAATGACATTTTATTTAAATTAAATTAACATTTTCTATTGTCAATTGTTTTTAATAAATTTTATTAAGTAATTATTTAAAATAAATTTAATGTAATATTTTTAATTATTAAAGTTTAAATATTTGTATATAATAAAATAGAGAATATTTTTTCTATTCCAAGTTCACTATAGTTCCGATTTACAAGTCAAAGAAGATTGGGTGTGTGGCAAATGTTTAATGAGAGTGAAGGTGAGTAAAAGCTGAACAATCTAAGAAAGTGTTTTTCATCTTCAACCTTTTTAGTATCATAAAAGTGGCAGGTTCAAGGCAATGCATAATTTCATTATAAAACTCATGAGAATTAGTTTATATATATATATATATAAACTTCACTTAAAAAAATCAATACCTTTTAAATTAACTTCCTTAACAAATCAATGCTTTTTAACTTCATTTAAAAAAATCAATACCTTTTGAATTAACTTCCTTAACAAATCAACGCTTCTAATAAAAATGAGAAGTTAAATAAATAATAAAAATGTTACTTAATTTTTATAACTTTCTTCTTTTTTCCGTGCATCTAAGTAACCCTATTTAGATTTTTTTTAATCATTTTGTTTTATTTGGTTATTGAGGATAGATAGAGTGTCCACCCTAAACAATGAATACAATCCTACAATCAAAATATCAAAAAAATAACATTATTATTACTTTTTATATTTAATTTTAAATTTATTAAAATTTTATTATTTTTATTGTATTGAATGAAATATGGACATTTTTTTAAGCCATAAATAACTATAATGTCTATTTATTAGGGTCATTTTTTAGTCCTGAATAACTATAATGTCTCTTTATTGATTTGTTAAAGTTTAAAATACGATGTGTGGTGCAAATGGCTTATTTTATATTTTATTAAATGAATTAGAATTTTAATATGGTGTGTTTTGTGAAAATAATATTTTAGGATTTGATTTAAAATACGATGTGTGGTGCAAATGGATTATTTTATATTTTATTAAATGAATTAGAATTTTAATATGGTGTGTTTTGTGAAAATAATATTTTAGGATTTGAATTTGAAATTTTTAGTATTTTTTATAAATTATTTTTAATAAAATTTTATATTTATTTTTATGGATATAGATTTTTAATTATAAATTATTTTTTAATATTTTATATTAAGTAGATATTTTATTTTGTGATAATTAAGAAATACTTTATCAATTAATGATTTAAAGTACTATAGGTATCATCAATTATTAGAAAGAATATTAACTAAAGTTTATTTCTATTGTTATGTGTTTTGGTCTTTCTTCAATTACTAATCAACTAAAGTTTATTATGAAGTTTATTTTTGTTGTTATGTGTTTTGGTTTTTTTTCTTAGGTGTCTTAACCATAAGATTTATATTCTCCTTGTTTACCTTTTTGCTCGAGGACTCTAACTACTCTAAATGAATGGATTTGAATATCTTGATGGTAGTAATAGAGGCACCACTAAGTATGGTATCCTTGCAAATTGTGTATGATTGACATGTTTTACTCCCTTAACTACACAAATTTATGGGAGATTTACATTTTATTGAATTTTCTCTACTCTTCAACCTAGTGCTTCCCTTGTGATGGTGTAGAGAGAGGGAGACAAAAGACATCTTTGTCTCAGCCCCCTCAGTTTTTGAAAGCTGGTTGATGTACCATAAATTGATGGAGAAATACAAGGGTTATTGATGCATAATTCCACTTAATAGAGGAATTTGTATCATACAAGGTTAAAAGTATTAGCCATGTCGTGTTTAATGATTATTTGTTTTTATCCCATTTATTTACTTGAGTAGATGACCACTTGCACTAGTATAATGGCGTCTCTAATTTTTCACCCTTGTATGAATCCCCCTTGAGCCCCCAACTCTTTTGAAATAATCATTAAGAAAATATTTTTCAACAGATCTACAATGATTTTCATGATAAATTTGTATGAAATATTACATAGACATATTGGATCGAAGCAATCAAAGTCATAAGGGTTTTCTTTGTCCACTTGGAGTGAATGCTAAGAATGAGGAGTTGATTCCTCCTCTAATTTTACATTTATCTCGAGAGAGCCCCATCAGATTATTTAGATTCATTTTGATTATGCATAAGGAAATTCAATGAAAATGTACTAAGGAATAATTTACACCTAGTGCTTTATTAAGTTCAAGAGATTGTAATGTTTCTTGGATTCCTAATGAGAAATTTCCTTCGCTAGGGAAATGCCATCCCCTGACAAGATTAGACTTTACAATTGTCTCTTCCAATCCCATGCAGATCTATTCCCACTCATGAGGGTGAGGGTGGAGAAAATATTGTGTGAAATATAATATATTTTACCCAATATTTCCCCCACCCTAAGAGGGTTCTAAAGAGAGACTCTAAAGAAATCTTTAGTCACTTCTAAAAATCTCATTTAATTTACTCCCATTAGACCCTTTTGGGTTAGATATTTCTAGAATGTGATTAATGTATTTCTATGTATTGGCTTGTTTGTGGAAATATTTTGTGTTTCCAGTGGTAGATATTTTAGCCAAGTGCTCCTAGAATTTAGTCTTCAATTTTCCTCCTCATATCTTTGTTCCTTGAGCAATGTCAATGTGTTTCTTTTTCTTGACTCATCTAGTGATTATTATCTCTCCCTCTGTCCTCTTAGCTTAGATATACATCAGTTTAATCCTCAACTAGACTTTTTAAGGAGGTCTAATGTCAAATCTCTAGGTTGCCTTTTAGGATCTTCATTTTTTGTCCCCAAATATGAGAAGAGGACCAAAATTCCTTGATCTCCCATGGTTGCTCAATGATGTGAGGGACCTCTTAACATAGAAGTGAAATGTGGTTGAAATGTAATGAGATTGGATAAATATATTAAAAGGTTTGATTGCTAACTTGATGAGCTTATGGTTAGAAGTAGAAAATGTTTTAATAGAGTAGTAAACTTGGTGGTTCTTAATCAAGCAGAAATTTTCCAAGAGGAACTTGTCCAACCTCTCAATGATAATTATTTGTATAATCTCTTGTCGCTCGAGGTAAATAGTCCATCCTTTGGTTTCTTGTCAAACAACTCACACTCCATAATGATATTGTCCACTAGTTCTTTACATGGATCATAAATGGAAACTCCTCCTCACTTTTCTCATAATGCACTCAAAATTAAGTTATAGTCTCATAGAGTAACCTTGTTCATTTGAGAGAGGACTTCCCTAAAAGTATTTAAGGACTCTCAACATGTTTGTGTATTCCATCTAATGACTCAATCCATATATATGCTTTAAATAGTTGAATGGGAGCTAACCCACCAAGTCATAATATATCCAAGAATCTCGATGTTCCTAACTATCTAATGAAAGAGTTGGGATCCCAAAATCTTACTATACCTCTAGTGGCTCCTCTACCTTTGATATTTAGCCAATGGAATCCTCTCCAAAGGAAGTCTTTTAACTCTTGGAGAGAGGATTGTACTGACTTTGTTTCTTACAAGAATACAATACTAAGCTTCTTTATTTTCTTAAACTTCTCAAATACTCTTATTGTTTTTTACTTCCTATCCTTATCCTATTAGGACAAGATTTTCAAGATTTACCTTAGATTAGTTTAGGAGTTAGCTAAGTTCTCAATTGCTTTGTTGGGTGAGGATTGATTGATAAATCTTGTCCATTCTTTTGAAGAATTTCTTTGTGGCTTTTTTGACTTCATGGTTCTTGGGTTTTTTATTTTTCTCTTACCTCTTATACTTGAAGGTGTTCCTCTTTTACGTAGTTAGGACCTCCAATTTTTGAATGATGGTTACTTCTTTTTTGGGTTAGTCCCTCTTTTATTTGATGAGGGAATTTATGCAACTACTCACACACATACACTTCTAACCGGTAAATGACTTCTTGTCTAGTTGAGTTGGGTTTTGGACAAGTGTATGAGGAGTCATTGATTCATTACCCTTGTATTCTCTTTGTTTACTTGTTCGCTAACTCTAGAGTATCAAATATATATTTTAAGTAAAACATTTGACGTTATCCATTGAAAGGGGGGTTTAGTATATGATTGCTTATAGAAATTTGTGTGATTCAATTAAGGAGTTTATTTATTATCCTTGACCATATTAAAGGTCTCAAGGCCCTCTAAGATTGTTTGTTTCCCATTGTACATTGAGATTTTATTACAATCTTTAACTAGTTCACTATATCCATGACATTTGTTACATTTCAATGATTGTTGGTCATAATTTAATGCTTATATATGCACCCATCCCTCTAGATTGAGTTTATTACCTCACATAATCCCTTCTTTAAATTGAATTTCACATATATTTGGGCACATGCACATTTCCTTCCCTTATGTGGCACTTGATCAATGTCCTGCACCGATGCATTTCCAAATATAATGAGGGATTCATCATCCCAAAGAATCAATAGTGAGTGAGGTGGTTTTACACATTTCAATATAGTGTTTGGTGCATCTTCCTTTGGACAAAAATCAAGTGTCTATTGGTCAAGGTGCATCTCTCTCAACCTTGTGAAGCATTATCACATTTTTTAGTCTATAATTTTTTTAAAGCGCTGACAATGAGAGTGTCAGTGTTATTGTAGTTTTAAAAATTTAAAATTGCACTGACATCCAGGGTATCAGTGCCAAAGGGAGAAATTTAAATTTGTGTCTTATATTGTGCTGACATAATCCACGTCAGCAAAGGAACAATCATGGATCAAACACGCGTTGGTGAATTCCACTACCGAGAGGTGATGTGGGTTTAAAAAATTATGATCGCATGTTAAGATTTTTTCAAATCAGTTGTCAGTTCATTATAATGACGAGGAGCTTGACACGTACTAGAATAAATTGCCCCATTTAGTAATACCCATATAACCCATGATTGAGGTGTTGTTTTCTTATGCTAAATGAGGATGGGTTATTAAATGTTCCCTAGAGATCAAGAATCGAATTGCGATCTCGTTTCCTGTGTTTTGCTTGGTAGTGAGAAACATGGGAAGGAGTGGAAAATTGAATAGGAGTGAGCCTAAAGCACCCGACCTACTTGAATTTTATCTTGAAATCCAACAACGGTTTCGGGAAGCAGGATAGGAGGAAATTTTTAATTATTGTGCAGGTTACCATGACGAATTTGCTAGAGCGTTTGTTGAAGGATTCGATGGTTAGCATGTGACTGTTGGGGGAATAACATTTCAAGTAATAGAGGAGTTGATCATTGAAGCCACAGGTTTTCCTACAAATGGAGAGAGAGTGTTCAGAAGTCATGTTTTAGCTGGCGTTGATGTACCCTTTTTTTTTTTAAATATGAATTTAAATAAATGAATTGGTATTCAAGGGTGCATAGGTCTTAGTTAAAGGACGAATGGCATTGTCTCCTCTGAATCACCCAGTCATATTTTACCTGCGAAGGATGCTACAATCGAGTCAGTCTTTATCACTTCTGATTTTTTACTCACATAGCAGGTCAATTGAGAATCAATACCCCTTATTTTCTGTTGGAAATCCTGAAACATATGTTTGCTAGAGTCAGAGCAAGAACAAATGCATCCTCCCACTTCATATATCATAAGGGTCTAATAAAGTTATTAATTGAAATCCAATTAAGAAAAATGGAAGGACCTAGGAACACTTTTTGTGTTAGGGAGGGTTTGAACTTCATCCTGCAAAACCAAGAACGGGTCAGAAGAAGGGTAGTAAAAAGAAAGTTAAGCAACCACAAAATCTTGAACATGGGACCTTATCTCAAGGAACCTCATCTATACAGACAAGGAGCCAACAAAAGGTAGAAACAATTCCCCTTTTGGTTCCTGAATTACCCAGAGTTTATACCAAGGGAAGTGGTAGGTTACAAAAACTAAAGGTTGCTTCTCCTCCCATTGTCCCTATACCTACAAAAAAACAAGTTAGCAAGCAAATAGAGAAAGCTAAGGGAAAAATGATTGAGCTTGAAGCTAAGCAGGCACTAGTAGAGAAGGAACCCACCATGGCAGAGATGTTTAAAGGTGGAAAAAGACCCCACACGAGGTCATGGAACAAGCTTAGACTAAACATCAAGTTGAAATAGAATACTGAGCTAGTAAAGGAGGTCATAGATGTAGATAAAACTCCTCAAAAGGACCTAATCATCAACCAATAGAAGAATACAAGCTCAAAGAGACCAAAGAAAACCAAAGACTCAAAGAAAAGGATTATTGTCAAGGTTCAGAGGAGTAAGAGACAAAGGAGGACAAATTTTGACATATTACTGGAGGCAACTAACACACTTAGCTAGTTTATTTTTTATCATACAATTTTGATTTCCCATTATCAAAATGAATTTTTTATTTTGTAGGATGATAACCCATATATCAGTGATTTGCAATGGTAAAGGTGAAGGAGCATTGACATCTCCATTGTCAACACATTTTTGGAAATCAATTCTATAAAAGGCTGACAACCAACCCATCAACGATACTGTTATGTTTCGGCTTCAAAGGGATAACAACGAGATTGTCAGCGCTATCAGATCAGGAAGCCCAAAATGATTAGCTAATCAGCAGAAGATATTTTTGGCAGGATGACAAAGCACGTGTTCCAATGAATGAGGTAGAAGATCAGTCACCATTTTGACCTTGTTTTCCAGCCAGAGTTGTAGCATGTTGTTATGTTTTAGATACAAATAGGCTTGGGAAGATGTTTTATGTGCATGTATTTACATATACACTATTATTTTTAGAAGTTTGTAATTAAGAATATGCTAGAAACATGGTGTAGTTTGTAGTCTTTTTTATAAAGACAAGTTTTGCAAAATGAAAAAGGGTTGGAAAATTCTTATAGAACCTTGGTACAATGTGTATAATTGTGACGTTAATATAAATTGATGTGATCAGTGTTACTTTTTCAAACTTACAAAGATTCATGTGTGATGGGTTTCCTTTCTATTTTCTAGTGCATATTGTTTCTTTTATTTCACAATATGATCCATAAGTCTTCTACGTTTGGAATTGAGTGATTAAATCCTAATTATGTTTATCAAATCAGATTTAGAATTACCAAATTTTTTATATGTTTTCAACTTGAATATCTTTCACAGAATTCACTAGTTGCTTTGTTTTTTATATTTATTTCTATTTGCTTCTATCATAGTTGAATGATGAATTGTCTAAGAAATTTGTTGCTACCTTGCCTTTGTATTCTATTCATATAGTCTGTAATCAGTAACTTGTTGTCAAAAAGACTCCATGCCCAATGGTTTTTCTTGTCCTTTCCAAACCAATTTTGTTCAATCTAATCAGATATAGTCAATGTGTTGAGTACATAACTAGTCAGATTTGACTAAGATATAGAAGGGTTCCCCCTTTTAATTGAAAGGATTAGCTTTCGATTCAAAAGATTGGTTAGAGGTTACCTTAGAGTTTTTCATGTAGCCAGGGTTTTCTCTAAGTGATAACATGAAGTATAAGTTGTTTTAAAAGATCAAACCCTTATCTTCTTGTAGTTCAAAGAGAAAGGCATAAAATCCTTTAACATTAAATGCATGTGCATTTGGCCTTTAATCAACATATCACAATGGTTTGACAGTGGAATGAAAATGGAGTGGGGAGCTAGACATATCCTATGAATTGTCCCAATAACGCTCAGAAAGACACAATTTCCTTCAACATATCTCTTGGGGGAATAATCATTGGGGATGGTCTCTTTTACAGACCTTGCTTAATTGACTTTACCAAATTTTGTACCTTTAACTTGAAGTTGTCACTATAATTGGAAATGATGGAACAATGTGAGATGTTGGGTGCAAGTGGGGACATATAAGTCCCCTTCCAAAAGAGCGCCTTGACTTGAGAAACAAAACCCTGGCCTTAAACTCTTAGCATTAGGTAAAGAGTTATCTTCTTTTACTTAAGTGGGTGTTCATACAAAAGTTTTGCAATCATTAATCTTAGCACATTATTGAGGCATATTGTATGTCAAGTTGTTTCTTGATGGTTGGGATAAGATCTCATCATCAAAATAATAGAAATTCAAACCTTGGTGGGTGTAGAACTCTCATATGTATGAGAAAGAGAAGGGAAGAAGGGGTTTGTTATGTCAAAGTTGCTTTCTCTCCATTATCAAAAGAGTTGAATACATGCTTGATAAGCAAAATTTGATATAAATAAATACTAAAATAATACTTCATCGTCTATTTGAAAGTGGAAAAACCTATTATAATTTAATTGTTATGTCATTGCGTTCACGTAGTGACATATAACATCTAGGATTTGGCAGTAGTTTCTGCCGTACAAAATAATTTGCGTTATTTTTTCTTGATTTGCAATGTTAACTATAGGTTTTACGTTTCTCAATGGATGACATCTTGTTGCCACCTCCACCAAGGCTACAAAGCCCGAAACAAGATGTCACCTTGTTTGTGTACTACATAAGATACTGAGGAACATGTTGCGGATATACTGTGAGCCGCCATGATATATCCACGTGGGGAATGAATAGTTTCATCAAAGTCAACCATCTTGTATGGATTATCCCCACATTGGGATATAAGTTGCTCTTTGCCCAAATGCTTGTCTTTTTAACTCTATTTTTTACCAGGTCGGACCAACTCCTAATGCATATAACAACCCTCCAAGAACTAAACCAAAATTTAAGCATGGTCACATAAACACCTTAAAGCCATGGGTTTTCGAAATTATCGCTTGTGTTTACATCTTCCTAGAATTAGGGTTTACATCTTCTTGTCGTCATTGAGCGATTTGTTACATATAACTCACGACAGGAAAACCCTAAATGTTTTATCTCATGGTCGAGGTGTTGAAAAACACACTAGGAACATCCTTAGGCAAGGGGAATCATGAAGTTATACTTGAGGACCTAGTCGGTAGTTAGTACGTATGCCTAGATGTAGTGGGCGCCAGAGAAAATTGATTGTCAACATATTGAATATGACACCCAAAGTTACGTTTGAATTCATGGAAATATAGAGTCCTTGCACATAATAAAATTTGTTTCAATGTCATGCTTTATTTTACTTTTACAATTGTTAATAATGTACAAAGGAATTAGAAAAAAGTCCATAGGTTTAGTTTTATAGTTGTCAATAATGTACAAAGAAGGTCCCATTGTAATCTCGAAGTTGTGGTTAGACATTCTTAAAAGCTTTAGATAATCACCAAAGCGAATATTACATGTTATAAAACTCCCATCTCAATAGTTTAGAGGAGCACTGCAACTTCTTAATAGTTTTAATTGTTGAGGTTTTGATAGGAATTATTATTTTTTTTAAATCTTTTAAAATAAATATAATTTAGAATATATTTAAAAATATATATATATTTTAATTAAAGGTATTTTATTTTTTATACGATGTTATAAAAATGTTTGAATTGATTTGATCTTTATTTCTTTTATATGTTTAAATTTATTTTATTCTAATTCAATATTATAAAATTGAGTACCAAAATATCATATTTATTTAGTCAAGGTGCTCTTTAGCCTAGTACAAAAATGATGTTGTAAGGTTATTATTAAAATTGTAATAACAAGAGTCACATGGTGGCAATGTGCAAAAAAATAAAAGCAGTGACGTTCCCAGCATGTGGCTCTTGTTGTGCCATTGCATTCATGCAGTGACATATAGCATCCAGGATTTGGTAATAGTATTTGTCGTACAAAAAAAAAATTGTGTTACTTTTTCTCGAGTTGCAATGTTAACTATAGGTTTCATGTTTCTCAATGGATGACATCTTGTCGTCACCTCCACTAGGGCTACAAACCCTGAAGCAAGACGACACCATGTGTGCATACTACATAAGATACTGTAGAACATGTTGTGGGTATACTACAAGCCGCCATAATATATCTGCGTGGGGAAATGAATAACTTCATTAAAGTCAACCATCTCATGTGGCTTATCCCCACATTGGGATTTAAGTCACTCTTTGCCCAAATGCTTGTCTTTTCAACTCTGATTTTTATCAGGTCGGACCGACTCCTAGTGCATGTAACAACCCTCCAAGTACTAAACCAAATTTAAGTGTGGTCACAAGAATGCCTTAAAGCCAAGGGTTTCTGAATTTATCGCTTGTGTTTACATCGACTTGGAATTAGGGTTTACATCTTCTTATTGTTGTTGAGTGAATTTTTACATATAACTCATGACGGAAAAACCTAAACGTTTTATCTCACGATCAAGGTGTCAAAAAACACACTAGGAATATCCCCAAGTAAGGGAATCATGAAGTTACTCATGAGGACCTAGTCAGTAGTCGATACATATGCATAGATATAGTGGGCGCCACAAAAAATTGTTCGTCAACATATTGAAGATGACACCCAAAGTTACATTTGATTTCATGGAAATACAAAGTCCTTGCACATAATAAAAGTTGTCGCAATGTCATGCTTTGTTTTACTTTTACAGTTGTCAATGATGTATAGAGGAATTAGAGAAAAGTTCATAGATTTAGTTTTACAATTGTCAATAATGTACAAATAAGGTCCCACCGTAATCTCAAAGTTATGTTTAGACATTCTTAAAAACTTTAGATAATCACCCAAGTCAATATTGCGCTATATAAAACTTGTCTCAATAATTTAGAGAAGCATTATACCTTCTTAATAGTTTCAATTGTTGAGATTTTGATAGATATTAATAAAATTATTATTTTTAAAAAATATTTTAAAATAAATCTAATTTAGACAATATTTAAAAATATATATTTTAAATTAAAGTTGTTTGATTTTTTAAGAATATCATAAAAATGTTTAAATTTATTTGATATTTATTTCTTTTATATGCTTTTATTCTACCAAAGTGCAAATATCGAATTTATTCAACCAAAATGCTCTCCCGAAAAGATGTCCCTCTTAATACAGAAAGGATGTTATAACGTTATTATTAAACCTATTATAACAAGAGCCAAATGGTAATAATGTGGAAAAAAAAATGACATTGTCACGAATAACATTGCCATGACATAATTTTTGTTCATACATAATGAAGACAACTACCATGAGTTACTATCCATAAATATAAGCTAACTCATCATAGTTATTTGGAAAAAAAAAAAAACATATTTAAAAGCACTAATCATCTATATAGAAGTAAACTTTTGGATATTCATTAATTAATTTATTTATTTAAATATTAAAACAAATCTAAATAATAAAAAATAATTTTAAATCTTTTTTAAAATGTTTGCATTTTATAAAGTAAATTATAATTTTATTTTTTATATAATATTATACCTATTATATAATTATAATAGTGTTATTTGTTGGACACCAAAACCGACCACGGAAAAGAATAGCGAATAACACAAAGTAGCGTATAAAAGTTGCAATATATGACTCCAAAACGAAGCCACATTTTTTATTCTCGCATCTGGCTGGCCCTCACTGTCGTGTCAAGTACGTAACAAAGTCACAGATTCCTTAAATTTTCGGTGTCGTGTAAAGTACGAAACGAAGTCAACAAATTCAGATATTTTTAGGCCATACATGAATTTTCCCTCTAGCATTATTGAAATTGATTTTGACAAACATAGGACAGAGGACGATATATTTAATATAAATTAATGTAAGGATGATGCCTTAAAAAATTTGAGGTGATAAAGGCAGAGTAAGTATGGCTGTGGATCCCATCAAAATGATTTAACAAGAAATTTGATGAAAATCTCTCCTCATTACACGTTACAACCCAAGCATGGTATATTTAATATAAAATTATTAAAAATAGAGTAAGTATTATTGTGATTGAAATCCGATTATGAATATACTATTATAATAATAATAAATTATAATTATAATTATCGATGTAATTGAAATTCCATTATAAATATACAATAAAATAAATAAATTCAACGGTATTTGATAACTACCAGTTGTTAGAGAAAAGCTAACAATTATTTTAAGAAAAAAAACATCTTATAAATGAAAAGTAAAATCAAATATGGAATAAAATACAAATTAGTATAAATAAATTCAACGGTATTTGATAACTACTACTTGTTAGAGAAAAGCTAACAATTATTTTAAGGGAAAAAACATTTTTTAAATGAAAAGTAAAATCAAATATGGAGTAAAATACAAATTAGTAAAAATTGTTGATGTGATTGGAAGATATATGATCAAATAATTTATAATAATTATAAATTTATAATTTATAATAATTATAATTTAATAATCAGCATAGGGCTTTTTTTTAATGGATAGGCAGCGTTTTAAAATATATATGAAGTATAAAGGTGCATCAAGTTAGAGAATTGATATAATGGAAAATAAATTTACATTGATATTTTAATTTGTAAAGGCTAAAAGTTATAGTTTTTTTTTTGCTAATGCAAAAGTTGTGCTTTCTATTTAAAATGTTCAAAGGGTAAAATTACATAAAATACAAACAATCACAGGCTAAACCTTTTAGCCCTAGGTAAAGGCCTCACCAAAATAAAAAACCCACCAACTAGGTCCTAAAGACCCAAACAACAGACCCGAAGTAACTCAAAACCAAAATAAACAATGCTTAAATGGCCAAAAGACCCGTACCCACCAACATGCATGATAAAAGACCCGGTCCCACCAATATGCACGCTGTTCCCTAACCGTTGATTCTCCTCGCTTGATCCAATGACAGAGGATCATATCGCATGAACCAAAAGCACAGAGAATTACCGCACGATCACCTTGTGACCCACCGCGCGATAAAAGACCCGGACCCACCAACATGCACGTTGTCCCAGCCGTTGATTCTCCTTGCCTGATCCAATGACAGAGGATCATATCGCATGAACCAAAAGCACAGAGAATTACCACGCGATGAGGGCGGTATTCTCTCCCCAACCTTGGCCACGTGTTGCATGGTGAGTGGAATCGCTCCCAACTCCGAAAAACCGCTCTCGACTTTAAGGGAATGCGATATACTAGACACCAATGCTGGGGTTTTGAGTCTACTCCCAACTCCCCAGGCGCTTGAACCAAAGGAAGATGAAAATCTTCCTACCATTCTTGATGTTCTCCGTCCGGTCATCCGAGAACCCCTATCTGCCGAGCCACTTCCACCTGAGACTTCTGGGTTTGCGCTTACCTGAGCTAAGGAGGCAGACAAAGACCTGCATCCCAATTGTAACCTCACTTCTGAAATAACACTTCATATTGAATCCGAATCAACTAGACCCCATCTCTACGACTCTGTTTTGAAATAATGTTCTGTCCTCATCCGCCTGATTGAGACAATGCTCCCTCAATCTATTTTGAGGCATCTCTTGCCACCTCAACTTGACCCTGCTTTTGGTGCAGAGCACCCCTTGATTGGCTAGAATGTCCGCCAATTTATTTGTCGTCCTTCGCACATGAGTAAAGCTCACGGTACACAAGCACAAAAGGTGAAACTGAATCCTTTGAAAGACCTGAAGCAGCCTCCAGTGTCTTGAGACTTTTTCCGGCTCCGTGCCACAACAGGTTCTCTTGACCGAGTTAATGATTAACTCAGAATCAGCTTCAATTAGTATATTCTGGAGATTGTCCTGCTTCAGAGTTCTGAACATTGCTCAAGTGCCATTAATTCCGCCATATTGTTTGTAGCTCTTCCCAAATGGCAATGAAAATAAAAAGTATGCAGCCATTTTCATCCCTTAACACCCCTCCAAAACCAGCAAGACCCAGGTTGCCTTTTGAGGCCCCATCAATGTTGCATTTCAAAAAACCCTGAGGGGGAGGATGCCAACAGTCTAGCTTATTAACCAATTTCTACACCTTCCTGTCCAAGCCCTGTGGTATAAGCCCCGACATACCCAACTAAAGAAGTATCTGCATTTCAGCTTCTGAAGGTGGATTCTTTGGGGAAGTTCACACTAAGGTTCCCACCGTCTCCTTAAGTTGTCTTAAGATCTGCGCAATAATGTGTTGGGAGGAACTTTTTTCATTTTTGAAGATTTTGTAGTTCCTTTCTTTCCAGACATTCCATATTATGAAGCTTGGAGTTAAAGCCCAAGCTGAGCGAAGAATTTCATAATCAGAGAAGTTTCTTCTCCAGTTATTAAGGGTATTGATAATGCTTCCTTTGTCCCTGTCTGTCTGTTTGAATATTGTGGCAAAAGTATCCCACAACCTGGAGGTGAAAATGCAATTATTAAGAAGGTGCTCCATCATTTCCTCTTGGTCTTCACAAAGCTGGCATCTAGAAGGTCCCAGAACACCCCTCTTCAGAATATTTTCCCAAGTCAAAATTTTCTTATGATGTACCAACCACATGAAGAATTTGATTTTCATCAATCCTTGATGCCTCCATTGGTTCTGCCAAACCCTATCCGGTTCATTGGAATCCAGGTCCAGGATTATGTGCTTTGCCTCCCTAAGATTGAAGGTACCTTCATTGAGGCTGAAAGTTATAATTAATATTGATGTGTGGGGTGAATTTTATTATTAAATTTTAGATATTTGAATTAATTTTGATATTTGTATTAAATTTTATTATGGAATTTATTATTAAAAAAAATGGTGATTAATAAATTTTTATCTCTATTGAAAGAACAAATATATTTTTTAAATGTTTATGAATAAAAATATTAATAATTAAATTAATAGAATTTGATAGTTTTGATATTTTAATTAATTTTAAGGATGGATAATTTTGATGGGAGTAATAAATGGCATTTAAATTGGGAATACTAGTAATGTACTGGCATTTAAGCTTTATGTGATGGGCAAGTGGTCGACATGTAGAATGAAACAGAAGGATTTAGAGCGTTAGAGGTTTTTCAAGTTGTGTGGTAACCTTTTGGTATTGTTGTGTTGTCTGGGAGATTAGCGAAGAAGGATGTGCAGTCAATGATCCTTGGGAGAGCAGGGAGACCTTCACATGAGGGCTCTTGTGGTGTGGTGTTTTTTTGTGGGCAAGTAGGGAGAAGAATTTGGGTTTGAATGGTATCTTTAGTCCTACGCAGAGTCCTCAATCACTAATTTGGGACCCCGGGTCCAAAGATAGGGGGAGAGTCTGTCGAATTCCTTCTCAGGAGAAAGAGGGCGACGAAATTTCAGAGCACAACCCATTTTGGACGTGTAGTTGGTGGACAAAGTAGCAATCAGCAAGGTTCTTTGTCAGCTCTCAGACCAGAGAGGTAAGAGGGTTATCCCCTTCCTATGGAGCGATTAGTAATGTTATTAAGTGTTTATGTGCTTCAGAAGCTGGTTATAATAGAGTTCTCAATTTGGAGTTGGGGTCTTTGGTCCCCTTTGTCTCTAATCATCAATGTGAAGGGTTGTGAGCGATTTTTGGTGACCCTAGTTTGTGAAACATATTTTATTAGAGTCGTTGGGGTTGAGGACCATCTGGAATTTTGCTTAGCTTCTGTGGTTCAGCCTACTGTAAGGGGGTATGTCAAAACGGATTGTCTAGTTCAGCTAGTGGTTGTTTCTGCTGCTAATTTGCGTGTAGTTTCAGTTGAAGTCAAAGAGGCCCCGTTCTAGGAGGTTCTCATTCCCTGGTCAGTTTATAGGAGTGGCGGTGAGCATCTGGCAGGGGTGGTAGTGGTAAGTTTGTTGGGTAGAAAGGTGTTCTGGGGTCCTAGAGATTTCAAGAATTTTAAATTAAAGTGGTTATCTGCTAAGCCCAGGGCTTTGGAACGGAGTTTGGTCTGTTGGCACCATACCTGTGTCTCGAGTTTGTAATGTTCATGTTCTTATTTTGGTTTACATCTTTGGTGCGGTAGACAAAGGGACGCTTGTGTGCTGGACTCTGGTGGTTGTATTTGGGTGGATAGAATGTTGAGACAACAGGGGAGGGGTTGTGAGGCCCACAAACTGTAGGGCATTCGGGCGCGCTGGCAGTTGGACGAGCTACGGCACGGTGGGAGAACCCGCGAAGCGAAACGGAGCAAATACGATGAAGTTTGGGCGTTTGGTGTTTATATCCATGGGCGGTCCCGGGCGAGCCGATGAGCGGGCACCCCGACGAATGGACGGGCTGAGGGGAAAATAAAACCAAGTGCTGAACGATGGGTGAGGTCGGCCAGCATATGGACATGGCGTGGCAACCGTATATGTAGGTGGAAAACTCGTGGATTTGGACATCATTCGATCAAGCAATTCGGCGAGCAAAGTTGAAGTGCGAGCTAGGTTCTGTGGTTAGGACAGAACGACGTGCGGATGTGCCCACACGATGGGCGAGCTGAACCGTGACTTGGCTGGAGAACCAGGCGAATTGAATAGGGCATGCGAGGGCGTCGTATGGGAGGTTCGTGCAGGGAGATCCGGGGAGGGCGTCCGCCGAAAGAAGGTGTCGCAGACTGTGGACAGCGGCGACCGTCGTGCAAAGCGCGCCCTAGTTGGGTGACACGGACACGGAGGGCGGGCGCCCGAGTTGGGCAAACGACACAGAGGTTGGACGAAATGAAGTGTTGGGTTTGGTGAACGAGAGGTGCGACCGGCGTGCAGAGGGCGCCCAAGTTGGGCGACACGGACACGAGGAGCACACCCAAGTTGGGCAAACGACACGGTTCGTTCAATGAGTTGAACGAACGCGTTCAGGGGTGAACAAAGAGTTGGGCAGAACGTGCGGTGACCATTCAGGCATGTCGACGAGCTGGGCAATCGAGTTTGCCGAAGTTGTAAAATTGGCTAAGTGTAAATTTGGGGTTTCCTCAAGATTTAACTTATATATATATAGATATATATATAGATAGATAGATATATATATATATATATATATATATATATATATATATATTGATATAGGCAGACTCACATCGGGGAGTTGCCCCTCCCTTTATACTGTTGTGCATTTATACATGTTAATGTTGTTATGATGAATGTTTATGGTTTTCATCGTGTATAAAGGAAAACTTAATACTTGGTAACGAAAAAATAAACTAAGTACGAATGTTAGGCGTAGTCCATGACTGTGAGTATTGGTGAAAATAAAATGGTCGGTGGTGCCGCACCTTGCTATACTGTGGTTGGAAGAGTACCGCCAATGTAGGGGCGTGATAGGTGGTATCAGCGTTGATTCAAGTTTTGCAAAAGACCTGGTGAATGGTGAAAGAGGTGCAGGTTTACAGAGAAGTTGATATACACTTCGTGACAGGTTTAGCAGGGGTAAAGCATCGTGCTTGGGCCAAGCTGAACGGTAAGACATGGCAGGTTTGGAACAATGTGAAGAGAACCTCTTGTTGACCTTGTACAGGTTGAAGCAAATGAAAGAAGAGAACCCCCGGATTCGAGATAAACTTGAAGTCTTGGAAAGGAATGTTCAAGATGAACTTCTTCGACTTGGTTGGGCAATGGATTAGGATGAAGCTGTAGATTGCGATGACGAAGAAGAGGAAGCCGTGATATTTGAGGATGTTGCAGATATGACAACGATGGAGGATGAACTTGAGATTGATCAAGTTGGACCAGGATCGTGCAGTTTGCAGACATGGGTGGATGAGGAAACTCACATGGAGGAGCCTCATGATGAAGTAAGTATTATTGATACTTGTGTTTCAGTTGAGCTTTTGGTAGATGAACCGTATGCAGGGAAGTGCAAAATTAGTTTATCAATGCAAGGGAGAATCTTACCATGGATGTCTACGATGAGACCTTGTATGGAGAGGCAAGGATTGTTAATTGTTGCAGGACTTGTTGGGGTTGTTTGTGACCTTATGGTAGAGGTGCAAAGGCCCGTGACAATGGAGGAATGTGATGATCATTGCAAAAGAATGGGTCATGCTTTAGCCATGTGGAGAAATTGGCTAAGTGCCCGGCATGACTCATGGACAGATTGGAGAAGTGCACACACTTGAGTATGGTGATACTTGGGTGGACTTCTCATGGCCGAGACCAAGAGGAAGTCTTGGTGGAACCTTTAGTGGGGGAGTTATGGTGGAAGAGACTCATGTGACGATGATATGGTTGGGTGACCGAGTTCACAAGACCAGAATTGCAGGCTTGGATGAAGATGACTGATCGTTGTGATGGGTCTACTTAGTTGGACAACATGGTTGACCATGCTTTAAACCAAAGGGATTTACATTAAACATTAGGATTAATGTTAAAAACCAAATTCATATTGAGACAATCTTTGTCACAATGTGGTGTTGGACCATGGTAGGCCATAATTAACCATGGTTGACCATGTTTGACCAATGTTGACCATGATTGATCATTGTTGACCATGGTTGACCATGATTGATTTTCATATTGAGAAAATATTTGTCACATACCCAAGGGATTAATGTTATAAAACCATGACCAGAAGGCCTTAATGGGAGGCCCTTGGTTCTGGGGCTCGGCTGGGCTTTTTCTTACTCCTTGGTTTCCAGACTTCGACCCTTCTACAGCTATTATCACCAAGATTCCCATTTGGGTCAGGCTCCCGAACCTTCCAGCGCATCTATGGCACGTCTCGGTCTTCATAGCCATTGCAGAAACTTTAGGACACTACCTGGCTGTAGATTCTTCTCGGAAGCAAAATGGGCTCTACACCTATGGTAGAATCTGTGCAGAAATAGATATTAGCAGAGGATTGCCGGATCAGATTAATCTCAAGTATGGAGATTTCCATTGGACTCAAACCTTGGACTACGAGAATACAGCCTTCCGTTGCCGCCATTGTCATCAGACAGGACACCTCCAAAGTTCCTGTCCCCAGTATCTCGACAAAAAGAAGAATCTGAAGCGCAAGCCCAAGTCTAAAAGTTGGAACCACTGTGCGCCTCCTCCCCCTGTGGACGACTCAGAGTCCTCCAGTTCGGATGAGGAGGAAATTACTGCAGATGGGCAGAACGTTGAGATTCCGCTGGAAGCTCCCTTGGACGATCCGGTAAACCCTTCCGTTTCTCAGATATCCCAGAAACGTTCTCATCTCACTTCGTCCTCAGACTCTGAGAAGGATTTTCCGCCGCCTGGGCAGAATAGTCTCCAACTTGTTTCAGCTCAGCCAAACTCCTCTGAATGGGTCAAAGTTAGCAAGAAAAAAGGGAAAAAAAGTCGGGTAATAGTAACAGCCCCCTCAGGGTAGTTCTCTCTGCTCAGTTCCAGTTCTTTGTTATTCCATGTTCTCTTTAGCCCTCTCCTAGTTCTTCGCCATGGAGCACGGTGGAGCCTATCTTCTTGGGCTCCCTTGCTTTTCTGCTTCACTTGCATGCAAGCCTGATTGTACAATACTCTTCTTATTTTAATAGAATTAGTCTTTACTCAAAAAAAAAAAATGTTATAAACCCATGGGATATTAACCCTAAGATAAATGTTATAAAACCCAATGAACTAAAACCCAAAGGAATAACATTGAACCCTAGCATTAATATTAAACCATAGGAATATAAACCCTAATATTAATAAACCAAAGAGATTATTATTGTAAATCTAAGGGGCTAATAAATCCAAGGGATTAATATTAAAAACCCAAGGGATTAATATTGAGAACCCAAGAGATTAATATTATAAACATAAGTGATTATTAATGTTATAAACCCAGGGGATTAATAAACCCAAGGAAATTATATTTTAAACCCAAAGGATTATATGCACAAGGGATTTATGTTAAACCTTAAGACTAATATTATAAAACCTATCAATAATATTATACCCTTAGAATATGAACCCTCAGATTAACAAACCCAAGAGATTGATATTATAAATCCAAGGCAATAATAAACCTAAGGGATTAATACAAAAAACCCAAGAGATTAATATTGTAACCCCAAGGAATATAAACTCTAAGATAAATATTATAAACACTAAAACAAACATGGTTGACCATGGTTGATTTTCATATTGAGAGAATATTTGTCACAATGTGACGTTGGACCATGGTCAACCAAGATTGATTTTTCATATTGAGAGAATTTTTATCACAATGTGGCGTTGGACCCTGGTTGTCTATGGTTGATTTTCATATTGAGACAATATTTTTCATAATGCAACATTGGACCATGGTTCACCATGGATGGCCATGGTTGTCGCGACGTGACATTAAACCATTAGAAAATCTTTATTAGAATGTGACCATGGTTATTGACCATGATTAACCATGGTTGACCATCGTTGATTTTCATATTGAGATGATCTTTGTCACAATGCGATGTTGGACCATGGTTGACCATTGTTGATTTACATATTGAGACAATCTTTTTCACAATGTGACGTTGGACCATGGTTGACCATGATTGATTTTCATATTGAGAGAATTTTTGTCACAATGCGACATTGGACCCTAGTTTGACCATGATTGACCATGGTTTACCATAGTTTACCATGGATGTTGAAATTTGGCGTTGGACCATGAGATAATCTTTGTCACCATGTAACACTAGTAATTGACCATGGTTGACCATGATTGATTTTCATATTGATAAAATGTTTCTCAGAATACGACATTGGACCATGGTTGATATTCATATTAAGACAATCTTCGTCACAACATGGTGTTGGACCATGGTACACCATAGTTGACCATGATCGGCCATGTTTAATGAATGTTGACCATGATTGACCATGGTTAACCATAGTTGACCATGATTGCTTTCCATATTGAGAAAATATTTGTCACAAACCCATATTGGGATTATTATAAACCTAAGGGATTAATAAGCCCAAGGATTTAATAAACCCAAGGAATTTATATAATAAACCTAATGGATTATAAACCCAAGGAATTTATATAATAAACCTAATGGATTATAAACTCAAGGGATTTATATTAAACCCTAGGAATAATATTATAAACCTATCAATAATATTATATCCTAGGAATATTAAACCCAATGCACTAATAAATCCAAGGTAATAATATTAAACCCAAGGGATTAATATTGTAAACCCAAGGCATACCAACCCTAAGATAAATATATAAACCCTAAAACAAACTTGGTTGACCACGATTGAACATGGTTGATTTTCATATTGAGACAATCTTTGCCACAATGCGACGTTGGACCATGGTTGACCATGTTTGACCATGATTGACGATAGTTGACTATGGTTGATTTTCATATTTAGCCAATCTTTGTCACAATGCGACGTTGGACAATGATTGACCATGGTTGTCACAATGTGATATTAACAAATCCTTGGATTAATAAACCCAAGGAATCAATATTATAAACCCAAGGAACTAATAAACCCAAGGGATTAATACTAAACACCCAAAGGAATAATATTAAACCCAAGGGATTAATATTGTAAACCCAAGATATATCAACCCTAAGATAAATATTATAAGCCCTAAAACAAACTTGGTTGACCACAATTAACCATGGTTGATTTTCATATCAAGACAATCTTTGCCACAATGCGACGTTGGACCATGGTTGACCATGATTGACGATGGTTAACCATGGTTGATTTTTATATTGAGTCAATCTTTTTCATAATGTGACGTTGGACAATGATTGGCCATGGTTGTCACAATGTGATATTAATAAATCCTTGGATTAATAAACCCAAGGGATTGATATTATAAACCCAAAGGATTAATACTAAACAACCAAGGGAATAATATTAAACCCAAGGGATTAATATTGTAAACCCGAGGTATATAAACCCTAAGATAAATATTATAAACCCTAAAACAAACTTGGTTGACCATGATTAACCATGGTTGATTTTTATATCAAGACAATCATCACTACAATGCGACGATGGACTATGGTTGACCATGATTGACGACGGTTAACCATGGTTTACTTTCATATTAAGCCAATTTTTGTCATAATGCAGCATTGGACAATGGTTAACCATGGTTTTCACAATGTGATGTTGGAGCATTACACAATCTTTGACATAATGTGACGATGGTTATTGACCATGGTCGGTTTTCGTATTGAGCCAATATTGTTCACAATGCGATGCTAGACCATGGTTGACAAAGGTTAATGATGGTTAATGGTGGTTGAAAATATTTGTCACAATGCGACGTTGGATCCCCGTTGACGATAATTGACATTCATTACCCATGGTTGATCAAGGATGATTTTCATATTGAGACAATCTTTGTCACAATGAGACATTGGACCATGGTTGATCATGGATGACCATCATTATTGACTATGGTTGACCATGATTGACTATGGTTGACCGTGGTAGATTTTCATATTGAGACAATCTTTGTCACAATGCAACAATGGGTCGTGGTTAACAATGCCTGACCATGGTTAATCATGATTAACCATGGTTCATATTGAGACAATCTTTGTGACAAAGTGACATTGGACCATGATTGATTTTCATATTGAGACAATCTTTGTCACAATGTGATGTTGCACCATGGTTGACCATGGTTAAGCATGATTGATTTTCATATTGAGACAATATTTGTCACAATGTGATGTTGGACCATGGTTGACCATAGTTGAACATGGTTTTCAAAATGTGACATTGGACCATGAGGCAATCTCTGTCACAATGTGACCATGCTTATTAACCATGGTTGAGCATAATTGATTCTCATATTGAGAAAATATTTCTCAAAATAGGACGTTGGGCCTTGGTTGACCATGGTCGATATTCATATTGAGACAATATTTGTCACAATGTGGTGTTGGACCATGGTATACAATAATTGACCATGGTCGACCATGTTTGACTAATGTGGACAATGATTGACCATGGATGACCATGATTGACCTTGTTTGGCTATGGTTGATCATGATTGCTTTCCATATTGAGAAAATCTTTGTCACAAACCAATATTGACATTATTATAAACCCAATTAATTTATATTAAACCCTAGGAATAATACTATAAACCCTATCAATAATATTATACCCTAGCAATTTGAACCCTTAAATTAATAAACCTGAGGCATTGATATAATAAACCCAAGGCACTAATAAACCCAAGGGATTAATATTGTAAAACCAAGTTATATAAACCCTAAGATAAATATTATAAACCCTAAAATAAATATGGTTGACCATGGTTGATTTTAATATTGAGACAATCTTTACCACAATGCGACATTGGACCATTGTTGACCATGGTTGACCATGATTGCTTTTCATATTGAGAGAATCTTTCTCACACATTAGACCCTGGTTGACTATGGTTGACCATGATTGACGATGGTTGACCATGGTAGATTTTCATATTGAGACAATCTTTGTCACAATGCAACAATGGGCCATGGTTGACAATGGTTGACCATGGTTGATCATGGTTGACCATGGTTGACAATTGTTCACCATGGTTGATGTTCATATTGAGACAATCTTTGTGACAAAGTGACATTGGACCATAATTGATTTTCATATTGAGACAATCTTTGTCACAATGTGATGTTGGACCATGGTTAACCATGGTTGATTTTTATATTGAGACAATCTTTTTCATAATGTCACGTTGGACCATGGTTGACCATAGTCGACCATGGTTGTCAAAATATGACATTTGACCATGAGACAATCTTTGTCACAATGTGATAATGCTTATTAACCATGGTTGACCATAATCGATTTTCATATTGAGAAAATCTTTCTCAAAATACACATTAGACCTTGGTTGACCATGGTTGATATTCATATTGAGACAATATTTGTCACATTGTGGCATTGGACCATGGTATACAATAATTGAACATGGTCAACCGTGTTTGACCAATGTGGACCATGATTGACCATGGATGACCATGATTGACCTTGTTTGGCTATGGTTAAACATGATTGCTTTCCATATTGAGAAAATATTTGTCACAAACCCATATTGGCATTATTATAAACCTAAGGGATTAATAAACCCAATGAATTTATATTATAAACCCAAGGTATTTATATTAAACCCTAGGAATAATATTATAAACCCTATCAATAATATTATACTCTAGGAATATGAACCCTTAAATCAATAAACCCGAGGCACTAATAAGCCCAAGGGATTAATATTGTAAACCCAAGCTATATAAACCCTATGATAAATATTATAAACCTTAAAATAAACATGTTGACCATGGTTGATTTTCATATTGAGACAATCTTTGTCACAATGCGACATTGGACCATTGTTGACCATGATTTATTTTCATATTGAGGGAACCTTTCTCACACATTGGACCCTGGTTGACTATGGTTGACCATGATTGTTGATGGTTGACCATGGTGGATTTTCATATTGAGACCATCTTTGTCACAATGCAATGATGGGTCATGGTTTACAATGGTTGATCATGGTTGATCATGATTAACCATGGTTGACCATGGTTAACAATTGTTGACCATGGTTGATGTTTATATCGAGACGATCTTTATGACAAAGTGACATTGGACCATGATTGACCATGAATGATTTTCATATTGAGACAATCTTGATCACAATGTGATGTTGGACCATGGTTTACCATGGTTGACCATGGTTGATTTTCATATTGAGACAATCTTTATCACAATGTGACGTTGGACCATAGTTGACCATGGTTGTCGAAATGCGATGTCGGGCCATAAGACAATCTTTGTCGCAATTTGACCATGCTTGTTAGCCATGGTTGACAACAATTAATTTTCATATTGAGAAAATATTTCTTAAAATATGATATTGGACCTTGGTTTACCATGGTTGATAGTCATATTGAGACAATCTTTGTCACAATGTGGCGTTGGACCATGGTCTGCCATGTTTGATCAATGTGGACCATGATCCCATGGTTGACCGTGGATGACCATGATTGACTTTGTTTGGCTATGGTTGATCATGATTGCTTTCCATATTGAGAAAATCTTTGTGACAAACCCACAATGGCATTATTATAAACCTAAGGGATTAATAAACCCAATAGATTAATACACCCAATTAAATTATATTATAAACCCAACGGATTATAAAACCAAGGGAATTATATTAAACCCTGGGAATAATATTATAAACCTTGTCAATAATATTATACCCTAGGAATATGAACCCTTAAATTAATAAACCCAAGGAATTGATATTATAAACCCAAGGCACCAATAAACTCAACGGATTAATATTGTAAACCTAAGCTATATAACCGTAAGATAAATATAATAAACCCTAAAATAAACATGGTTGGCCACAGTTAACCATGGTTGATTTTCATATTGGGAAAATCTTTGTACAATGTGACGTTGAACCATTGTTGACCATGGTTGATTTTCATATTGAGAGAATATTTCTCACACATTGGACACTGGTTGACTATGGTTGACCATGGTATATTTTCATACTGAGACAATCTTTTTCACAATGCAACAATGGGCCATGGTTGACAATGGTTGACCATGGTTGATGTTCATATTGAGAAAATCTTTGTGACAAAGTGACTTTGGACCATCATCAACTATGATTGATTTTCATATTGAGACATCTTTGTCACAATGTGATGTTGGACCATGGTTGAGCATGGTTGATTTTCATCACAATGTGAAGTTGAACCATGGTTGACCATAGTTGACCATGGTTGTCGAAATGTGACATCGGACCATGAGACAATCTTTATCACAATGTGACGTTGGACCATGGTTAACCATAGTTGACCATGGTTGTCAAAATGTGACGTTGGACCATGAGACAATTTTTGTCACAATGTGACCATGCTTATTAACCATGGTTGACCATAATTGATTTTCATATTGAGACACTCTTTGTCACAATGTGGTGTTGGACCATGGTAGACAATAATGGACTATGGTCGACCATGCTTGACCAATCTGGACTGTGATTGACCATGGATGACCGTGATTGACCTTGTTTAGCTATGGTTGACCATGATTGCTTTCCATATTGAGAAAATCTTTGTCACAAACCCATATTGGCATTATCATGAACCTAAGGAGTTAATAAACTCAATTAATTTATACTATAAACCCAAGGGATTTATATTAAACCCTAGGAATAATATTATAAACCATATCAATAATATTATGCCCTAGGAATATGGACCCTTAAATTAATAAACCTGAGGCATTGATATTATAAACCCAAGGGATTAATATTGTAAACCCAAGTTATATAAACCCTAAGATAAACATGGTTAATTTTCATATTGAGACAATCTATGTCACAATGCGATGTTGGACCATTGTTGACCATGGTTGACCATGATTGATTTTCATATTGAGAGAATCTTTCTCACACATTGGACCCTGGTTGACTATGGTTGACCATGGTAGATTTTCATATTGAGACAATCTTTGTCACAATGCAACGATGGGACATGATTAACAATGGTTGACCATGGTTGATCATGATTGACCGTGATTGACCATGGTTGACAATTGTTGACCATGGTTGATGTTCATATTGAGACAATCTTTGTGACAAAGTGACATTGGACCATGATTAACCATGATTGATTTTCGTATTGAGACAATCTTTGTCACAATGTGATGTTGGACCATGGTTGAGCATGGTTCATTTTCATATTAACACAATCTTTGTCACAATGTGACATTAGACCATGGTTGACCATAGTTGACCATGGTTGTCGAAATGTGATGTTAGACCACGAGACAATCTTTTTCATAATGTGATGTTAGACAATGGTTGACCATAGTTGACCATGGTTGTGAAAATGTGACGTTGGACCATGAGACAATCTTTGTCATAATGTGACCATGCTTATTAACCATTGTTGACCATAATTGATTTTCATATTGAGAAAATCTTTCCCAAAATATGACACTGGACCTTGGTTGATCATGGTTGATGTTCATATTGAGACAAGATTTGTCACAATGTGGCGTTGGACCATAGTAGACAATAATTGACCATGGTCAACCATGTTTGACCAATGTGGACCATGATTAACTATTGATGACCATGATTGACCTTGTTTGGCTATGGTTGACCATGATTGCTTTCCATATTGAGAAAATCTTTGTCACAAACGCATATTGGCATTATTATAAACCTAAGGGATTAGTAAACTCGACTAATTTATATTATAAACCCAATGGATTATAAACCCAAGGGATTTATATTACTAGGAATATGAACTCTTAAATTAATAAAGCCAAGGCATTGATATTATAAACCCAAGGCACAAATAAACCCAATGGATTAATATTGTAAACCCAAGCTATATAAACCATAAGATAAATATTATAAACCCTAAAATAAACATGGTTGACCATGGTTGATTTTCATATTGAGACAATCTTTGTCATAATGCGACATTGGACCATTGTTGACCATGGTTGACCACATGATTGATTTTCATATTGAGAGGATCTTTCTCACACATTGTACCATGGTTGACTATGGTTGACCGTGATTTATGATGGTTGACCATGGTTGATTTTCATATTGAGATAATCTTTGTCACAATGCGACATTGGACTAAGGTTGACCATGGTTGTCACAATGTGATGTTAGACCATGGTTAACCATGACTAACCATGATTGACCATGGTTGATTTTCATATTGACCATGATATACCATGGTTGACCATGATTGATTTTAAGGTTGAGAAAATCTTTGTCACAATGCAACGTTGGACCATGGTTGACTATAATTGAACATGGTTGACCGTGGTTGAATTTCATATTGAGGAAATCTTTGTTACAATGTGACATTGGACCATGGTTTATAAACCCTATGAATAATATTAATCCCTAAGAACATGAAACCTTAGATTAATACACCAAAAAGATTGATATTATAAACCCAAGGGTCTAATAAAAAATAATAAAAAATATTTTCTAATAATAAAATAATTGATCCAATCTTTATAAATAAATATTAATAATTAATAATAGTAAAGCATTGTGAATTAAAAGTGTCTTTTTGTTTTGGTAAGTGGATTAGTAGCTATAAATTTTATATTGTCTTTATTATGAACCATTAAAGAAATGTTTTTCATTTTCTCCCTTAAATCTTTTTAATCTCTTTTAACCTAACTAATTGACTAAAACTTATAATTAATATTATTAACCTATAATATTGATTAATAATATTAATAATACATAATATTAAATATCATATTAATCCATAATAATAAATTTAACTATTAAATATACACGTTTGTTATAAATTTCAATACTAATTAATCAATATTATATAATCTTTATTTTTCAATACTAATTATTCAAAATTATATAATCTTATTTTAAACTAAAATGAAATAAAAAGTCATGATTAAAGTCAATTTTACAGTGAGTCAATCTTCTGAGTACGTAAAGTTATTTATGTGGAAGAAAATAGTTGATTTATTTATATAGATTCTAGAAGACTTGGAAAGGAAGAATAGAGACGAAGGAACGAAAGAGAGAAGGAAACAGTTTTAACAGGTTGCTTTTACTCTACAATAAGGAAAAAATAAAAGGAAGGAAGCTGTTTTGACGGGTAGTTAGATTTGTCAAAGGAAAATTGTCCCAATTATTTAAGCATAAAAAATACATTAAATCATCTCAATTTTAAAAGTACTTATCGCTTTGTTATTTTTCATTTGTTTTGCTGGTTTCTTTGTTGAATTTTTTGTGGGCCTCGCTGAATCCTTGGGGGCCTCTCTGAAATTGAGACAAAAACCATTACGCAATCCTTAAAAAAAATAATAGTAGTTAACCCAAGAGTTGTTGATGAACTAAACCCTATTGAGGCACCCAGAGATGTGAATTTACTTTTTATATATATAGAATGAATTTTAATAGATATTTATTGATTGATGGATTGTGTGAGAGAAATGAATGATTTGAAATAGTTTTACTAAACAAATGGTTTAATGAACCGTTGAACCTATTGAGTTACTGTAGGTTTCTAAAACCTACAATAAGTTTTAGGTATAAGGTTTTGTGATGTATGTAGTCTAAAAAATTTACATAATAATTCATAAATTTTCGTAAGATTATGAAAAAAATTGATAAAAGTTTTTGAAAACCTTGGTTACAGCTATCAAACTTTAAGATTTTGCTCCAGGGGTTTTTGATGGTGCTAAATCCATTTCTACCATAAAATAAAAACAAACAAACTCCAACTACCTGATTTTTTGAAGAAAAAATTACCCAACTTTTTGAATTTTTTTTACCAGATTTCGACAAAAAATTATCGTCCGAGCTATTTTGTTGCGTTGATAGACAGCTCTTCTGTGATGTATTCTCTTCAAAACTTATTCATTTTAAGCGACGACTGTACCAGTAAAGGTTGTGTAAGAGTGTTGCACAACCTAGACATGTTTCCTCCCACCACCCTCCACACTTTAAGTTGATAGCTACCACTTGCCATACCTAAATAATATCTTCACATATCTTCAATGAATTGAATCGAATCCAATTGCCTACTATTTTCATTTTGAATTTCGTCTAGCACCAAGAATATCAACTACTAATCATGGTTTCGTCCAGACTAACTCGCGTTTTCGTGGGTTGCCTGAAAAATGCTCCATTTACACAAGCGTGTGTAGACATCCTTTGCCCCGTCTCCCATGGTATGGCTTCAACACCAAATCTCGATCCATTTCATCTTCGATTGTTACCAAATATGTTGATTACCTTGTTATTAACATTATTTTCTTTCTGCATATCCAAGGCTTTGCAAACGTGACTATGATATTGCAGGGAATCATTTGTAGGGAACGTCTACTCGAATTATAATATATCATGATTTCGATGATGAGTTGGAGTCTAGAAACTCTGATGGGATGTTGCCTCCTGAACCTGCAACAACAAGTGTAGATGGACAGACGATAATCTCATGTTGCATAGATCCTTCTTAAAATGGATTTTAACAAGCACAAAGTGAGCATAGTAATGATAAAACTCGATAATCGAACCTACAGTGACAAGAAGAAGAAGACAAGTCGTAACAAGTATCGAAATCTCTAGAGGATGTTGGTTGCATATTGGGAATGTGGCTTTGAAAAGCGTCTCTAAGAGCTGTATAATCAGGAGCAACGAGATCTAGAGAGAATGTCGGTTGCATATTGGGAATGTGGATCCGAAAAGCGTCTCTGAGAGCTGTAATGTTACCATTATCATAGCTAGGCTCAACCTCGGAGCACCCATAGGAAAGCGACTCGAAATCGAAATCAATGTGCCATAAGAAACCGATGGTCGGGTCAGTTCTGTCACGCCCCTACACCTGCGGTAGTCTTTCAACCGCTTGTAGCAAGGTGTGGCACCACCGAATGCTTTCTTTTCACCAATACTAACATTCGTAGACTACGCCTACTTTCACATTAACATTACTTAGCTTGTGTTTCGCAACCAAGTAAACATGTAATTATCCTTTATACTTAATGAAGCCCATACTCATTCATTATCATCATGCAATTATACCAAGAACAACAACAATTGCAACAAGTATAAAGGGGAGGGGCAACTCCCCGTAATGTGAGTCTGCCCGACAATTTATTAAGAATATCAATTTACAATAAACAAGTGTGTCTTGGCCGAACCAAGTCTCACACTTAACCAAATAATACAAAGAGAGGCAAACCTGCCTTTACAACATCTTGTGCATCTCTTGCACAAAGGACGGTGCTCACCCGAGCCACCAAGAATCCTTGCCAAGTCTTACACCAAGAACCGCACCTTAGAATTCACCCCGGGCACACTTGCCCAACCTTCGACTTAATTACAAGTCTACAACCAAGCGTACGATCTCCTTAAGGCAGTGCGCATGAGATATGCGCAGCTCCTTCTTTAACTGCGCACTTGTCCTCTTGTCTTGAGCGAAGATGAGTGAATGCGTTGATTGATTAATGAGCTCTCATGCTCATACTTTTATATGCTTCTTAACGTGGGTTTACATGGGGGTGGCAGCCCCTTGGCCGACCCCAAAACCACTCACAACACGCCCATAAAACGCTTCTCTTATCGTCGGCCATGCCTCACGCAAGCCTCCTTCCAAGTCGCTATATAAACTCCCAACACTTAGTCGCATTCCCGAAGTGTCGTTCATCGTTTCTGTTTCATCGCATTAAACGTCGCATTTGTTCGTTCAGCGCGCCCGCCCGCGCGCCCTCGTGCACGACTCGTTGGCGCCCGTCGCACCAATCTTCCGAAGGCCTTACAGGTTCGGTTCGTAGGGAGACCAGTGACGAGTGTCGCCGCCACCGCCACCTCCAGTTAAATAATTATTTTCGATCGTTTCGCTCTCATGCCACACCCGTGGATCTGTGACTCAGACGAAAGTATATTCGACCAGATTGAATCTGATCCGTTCAATCAAATTAAAAACAAAATTCAACGTTGCCCCATCCACCTAGGGTTTGAAATAGGAACGCCTACGGTGAATTATAAAAAGAAATTTATGATCATAATATTTTTTAGATAATAAAGGCTTAGCATCTTGGTGTATTGCATTTTCCTTAGTCGGGTTAGCATCTTGGTGTATCACATTTTCCTCAGTCGGGTTAGTGTCTTGGTGTATTGCATTTTCCTAAGTCAGGTTATGTCAGCGTTGGGTTCACTGAGGTAATCAAGCGATGGAACCCAACAATATTTAAGTGATTTTTTTTTTTATAAATGATTTATTTTGTTTTGGTTCATGCCATTCCACTGAGTTTGTTTTGGTTTATGTCATTTTACTAAGTTTGTTTCTTCATCATTATGTGCATATGTTTTTTTTTTCATTTGTTTTGGTTTATTGCATTTAACTGAATTAGGTCCAAAATTCCAGAATTTTATTTGTAGTTTTTCTCAAGTCATTTGAGTCATAGTTACAAGTTCGAATTCGATTCGATACGAAAAAATCAATTGAAAAAAAAATCAATTTAGAAAAATTCGCCAATATACTCTTAAAACTAGTTTCTCTTTTAATATTCTCTTATAATTATTTATATTAAAATTTGTGTGTTTTCTAATTTTATAACTTTTTCCTAATTTATCTCAGAGATACATATACTCTACTTGGTTTTATAAAAAAATCAGAAAGAAAAATCGTAACTTTTTCCTAATTTATCTCAGAGATACATATACTCTACTTGGTTTTATAAAAAAATCAGAAAGAAAAATCGTAATAATAAAGACATAGTGATGTTTATATGAATGGATACGAAGCTCATATGAATTTACTCCCTCATTTCACCGAGGACTTCAAAGTAGTAATATGAATATCCTTCCCACCCCAGGTCTCTAGGTAAACATCAAAAAAACATCACAATACTCAGAATTGTGAATCGTATTTGATTAAAAGTTCAGCCGAATCGAACGTACTATCGTATTTTCGAATTTTTATTATCAATAGGACCGAATTTGATAACTGTGATTTGGGTCGCGCTGTGTATATCATGTTTTAATACAATTGGGTCGCGCTAAAACAACAATCAGTTACAAATCTAAACTAACATAAATCAAGATTCCATAATTATAAAGAATAATTTCAAAGACATCAAAATAACCATATTTGATAATGGCTTCTTTGGTTGCCATCATTGACCTAGCTCCACTTTGATTGCAAGAAGATGAATACTTTATGCTTGTCACCTCGCATTATAATCTTAATAGAAATTTAGCTAGTAACCTAGATTAAAACCAAAACAAAATTGAAAATATTTTTGTGCATATAGCCTTATTAAAGCCATAGGGATGCTCTTGTATTAGACATGCTAGCTAATAAAAAACATGTCATCGTGTTAAAAAGTTTGTCTATTTTCTGTGTTTTTGTAACTAACTAAACCGAGAGAGTAGTTCAAGCTTTGGCAGAGTGTCTTGCTTCTAAAAAAAATTCTATAAAATTTGTTGCATCAGAGAATGCACTCAAGGAGGATGAGGGATCTCATGTAATCTGGACTCTAGAAAGCCCTTATGGAAGGTCATGAATACATGAAAGAACTTGTTTTGAGTGCAAATGGTTTTAGTAGAATAGGGGCAAATGCTACAACTGAAGTTATGATAAATAAGCCTGACTTTGATATGTTGAATATTGATGGAAACTTCATTTCTGAAAAAGGGATTCATATTGTTAAAGATGTGTTAGTGATTTAGTTTTTTAAGATGACCTTCCCAAATCTTGTATTCCTACGATGTACCTTTGCACTTTTAGAGGCAATTGCTAGTTATATAATCAATGACAAAAATGATTTAGAAAAGTAAGTTGACATGAGCATGGACAATGTGTAAAGAAGTTTTATGGTCCTCACATAAAGCCTGCGAAGAAAAAGACCATAGCGGTAGTTTTATTTCTAATATTTAATGGTGTGTAATATTTAAAAATTATTCTAGTTATACTTTGAAAATTAAATTATATATATATATATATATATATATTATGCATATCTAAAAAAACGTCCACAAACAAGCTACATAGTAGCGAGTACTTGCCGCTTAGTTTAAATATCTAAAATAAAGTAAAAAACTATGAACATTTGGCAAAATGGAAGCCTAGATAAGTGCATGCAGAAAATGAAAACTAAAACTAGAAGAAAGAGGTAAAATTGAAAAACAAGAGATTAAAAAAAAATAAAAAATGGGGCTATAATTAATTATATAGAGTCAAAATCTACAATAATGTCCTATATGTTTTTAAGATTAGAAATAAATATCTAGGAATATTATTTTATAACTTTAAAATCACCCTTCATAAGTCATGGTCAATAAAAAAAAATTGTCATTTGATGACCAAAATAAGCCATGAATGCCAATTTCACTATCAAATTCCACCCTTCATGGAGATATTAATTTGACTTATGAAAGGGACAATATCTATCCACCATGTAGAGCTTTTACTCATAAAGTTAAAGAATTTTACATTCAACTTGAACTCTTTTTTAATGAATGGTTCTAGAACAAGTTAAGCAATTTGTAAATTTTAAATATTTTAATAACAATTTGTTAATTATTTTCCCTTTATAAATATACCTCATTTTATGAATTTTCTTTTAAATACAAAATTTGGTTTTTTCATAAAATTTAAACTATCCAACACAAATAAAGTTTGTCCAAAGTTGGACTACACTAATATGCTTTGTTTATTATTATCTTAAGGCTTTGTATTGCTTTAATCCCACATAGATGAAGTAGTTCATAAATGAATTTTAATGTTAATGTCCGTTTCTATGGATTACACTTATGTGTTTAGTTGATAGTTGATTATTATCTTAAACCTTTATATTACTATGGTCCCACATGGATGAAGTAGTTCATAAATGAATTTTAATGTTATTGTTCATTTCAATCTATGTTATGGTTTACACATGGTTTTTTTGTTTTTCTAATTTAGGGATTGTGATTATTATCCAACATACTCATCATTTTTCCATATGTGTGTGTGTGTGTGTGTGTTTTAACAAGTTGATGAATTGAAAAGTTTAATATATTAATAATAATATTAAATTATTTTATAATTCTTCATTTTCCCATGACTTTTATCTTGACTCGCAAACTTGGTCCACTTTGGCCCATCACTGCCTCAATTCTCTATTCACATTCACACATTATTAATGTTTAATTAATGTTTGATTATTGCTTAGAGAATATTTTTGTACATAAGCTACGAGCAAATTTGTGAGCACTTTATTGTCGTGGCATTAGAAAAGTGTATAATAAAATATGCACAACACAAAAATTACAATTTAATAAAAAAACCTTAGAGAATTACAATCATGAAATTACTAGGTACATAATATGTAGGTAGTTGGTAGTTGAAACATTGAAATAGTTATCAACTGTCAAAATGAACAATACTTAGTTTACACATGTCAAGAGATCCTTGACCACTCTCTCATTTCACATTGCTAACTAGTCCATCTTTTTAATAAATAATAAAAATAATGTGGATGGTACAGTAGTAGTTAATGATGCAGTACATTGAAGTCATTTCCTGTCATCATTACACAATAAAAGGTGAAACATTTCGACCAATAATATTTGAGATAAATAAATTTAAATTTTATTTTAAAATAATAAATTTCATTTCATAATGTTAAACTTTGGATAAATTTAATTTTTTTAGTTAAAGACAAACTAATAATAAGTCAAAAAATTGAATATGATTAAATATAATACAAAATCTAAAACATATTATTTATATATATATATATATATATATATAATATTAATAATAAATATAGATAATTTGTAATTAAAAAACTAAAATATAATAGAAGGAAAATTTATTAAATTTATTTAATATTACTAAATATAAATAAAGTTAGTGAAATGCATAAATTTAGTGAAATACATAGAATAAAAATAAATAATTAATAACACAAATACTTATCATCGTAAAGTGGTTTATGTTTAAAACAAACTTTAATGTGATTATAACCATTAATTATATAACTAAATTTCAATTAAAATTATTTGATTAAATATAAATAATTAGTAACACAAATACTTATCATTCCAAAATGGTTTATGTTTAAAATAAATTTTAATGTGATTATAACTAATAATTATATAATTAAATTTCAAATAAAATTATTTAAATTTATTTTTATTATTTTTTTGGGAGTTTAACCACTACTGAATTAAAGGGAATTTGAGGAGCAACTATGGTTGAGCGATGTCAATAATTTCCTCTAAAATGGAGCTTTTTTCCCAAGGAAACTATGGTTAAGTAAAGTTAAAACGGTCCAACCTATAGTGACACATGTATTTGTTACACGTGACAAATATGGCAACAATGAGAAATTATTTTAACGTCCATGAGGGTAAAGATAGCCTATGGGATGGATTGCTTCTTCATCTGCTTGATGTATTCGGTCATTTTTCTGTGAAGCTTCAAAATCAATGCTCCCAGCATCTCGACAAACCCCTCGCTAAATAGATTATCCCAAGAGCTCGCTGCCAGCATATCTGCATAACTTTCCCTGTTGTCTTTGAAGGCTTCACATTCTAAAATGAAATGTTTTTTTGTTTCCACTTTTCCAAAGAAACAAAAAATGCATACTCTTTCCTCCCACACTTCCTTTGGCCTCTTCTAGCGCCCTATTTCACAATGGAGTTGATGAGAATTAGTCCTTAACTGAGCAATAAGAATTTTGTCTCTCTAAGAGATATTGGCCTCTATGTATGCTTTTGGTTGATGACTATGAGTGGGATTAAACACTTCAATATAGTAATTTTTCTTTCTTCCTAGCTCCTTACCTGAGTACACTTGTGGACCTTTTCCATAACAAAAACTTTTATCTCTTTGTTGTTTATGGGACACGCGTTCAAGCAAATACCCCATTTACTAAACCATTTGTTATTTTGTTGCATCCAAGTTTTTTTGCGCATTCTATCATTAAAGACCACCTTAGACCATCTACCCTCTTCCATTTGCTCAATTTTTTTTAAATACCTTATGACTCGGACCATAACAATTGCTTCAATAGGAGCAGTCCATATTTCAGTTAACAAGATATCATAAGGAACTGCACTTTTAATCTTAAATTTGTTTGTAATCAAATGCTTCTAAATTTTCTCAATTTGTCTCCACTGCATGTCAGATGTACCGTTGGCCCATAGTTCAAAACCATAGAAAATCACTAGAAGCCCAAAAAGAGTTAGAGTAGTTTTCCAGTCCCATAACTCTGCCTCTCTACACCTATTTTGAAAAGCATAAAATGCTTTCCAACCCCCCAAAGTTCTTTTCTTTCTACAACCATTCCAGCTTAGATTTTTGTTGAAGTCAATTTTGAGGTATTTGTAATCGCAACTTCTTCCAGATTGTTGCCTTCAAAGTAGAACTTATGTTTGTTAGGTTTTCTTTTCTTAGAGAAGACCACTACTTTCGTTTTGCTAATATTGACTTGCATCTCCACACTTCTACAAAAATGCTAAAGGGATAGTAAGTGCTCTTGCAAACCAAGAGTTGATTTAGCAATCAGAATAAGGTCATCCGCATACAAAAGAAGCCTTATAACAAACTTGCCCAAATAGATACCATCACCCTCTTGTGAATTTAACCACTCCTCAAGCTTGTCGATATATAAACCAAAAAGGGTAGGAGACAGTGGAAAACCTTGCTTGACCCCGATATTGCTTCTAAAACTTTCAGAAATTCCTGTTGAAGTTCTAATTTTGACTTTCACCTCTTCATACAACCTATGCACAACTGCTCTCAAATGTTTAGGAACCCCAAGTTCCTCCATTTTGTGCCAAAGCTTATCCCTAGGAACCGAGTCAAACGCTTTTCTAAAATCAACAAAGCAACAAAAGACTTCTTCCTTTTTCTCCCAAACTTTTTCAATGATGTGCCTTAAAGTTATACAATGATCAATTATGGAATGTTTAGGTCTAAAACCTGCTTGCCCTTTAGCACACTTATCTCTTTCTTCTGCCCACTTGCTAATTTTGTTTTCTAGCATGCTTCCAAATAGCTTTGCAAACAAAGGGTTTATCATGATGGTCCTATAATTGGAGGGATTATTAACATCACTGCTCTTGAAAAGAGGTATTGCCATGCTAGTTGTCCAATCTGTGGGGAGCCCTTGTTGTATGATGTTGTTGAAGATTTTTGTAATGTGAGGTGCAAGAATCTTTGAGCCCCACTTTAGATATTCTGCTTGGAGTTTAGTTGTCTTTTGCTTTTCCAACACCCAACTTCTTGATACCCATCTCTACCTCTTATACCGTGAAGAGTTCAATATCAGTGTTGACCAAGGGGGGAGGGTCAACCTTGGGAACCTTCTCATAGATTTGTCTTGCATAGTCAAACCATTTATAAGTCATAATATTATTTCCAATTTGTATCTTTTTTGGTTAGAGCTTCTTCCAAAATAATTTGGGATTATTTTTCCCAAGGAAGATTAGTTCTTCCCTCGAAACCATGAAATCGGTCTTTTTCTTGCTTAATAACTGCTTGTAAGCTTTGAGCTTTATGTTATCCTTGTTTGACTCTTTCCACATTCTCCTTGCCTTTTTCCATTCCCCGTCAAACTAAGCATTAACCAAAAAAGTAATTTGTTTCAGACTTCTTAATTTTTGCTCTTTTGCACTTTGCAAGTGCGCATTGAATTAAATGTGTTAATTCATGACTATGAAGGTTGTGAATTGTAATTTTCTCCTTCTCAAAGAGCCTCTCTAGCATCATTTTGAAGGTATTACAATTTTCTGGGGTCAAAAGAATTCTGCCTTGTGGAGAATTTTGTTGGACATGCTGAATTTTTGACTCTAATTATTTCTTTCCAATCTAAGAGAAACATAAATGAATTGGCTTGTGATCTAATTTCAAGTCCCACAGCTAATCTCCAATCAAAACTTCCTCCATTTTCTCGCACAAACCATGCGAGCAAAATACATAATCTGCCACACTTGCTCCATTGTAAGTATTGCAAGTGAAATTACAAGACTTTGCCCATCTAGTCAAGCCATTACAAATGACTAAATCAAAGGCCCCACATAGACTAAGCAATTTTTCACCAAAGAGATTGCAGCCCTTGTCCTCTGAAATCCTTTCCCACTGATGATTACTTTCTTTTGTAAGCCAAATAGGGTCACAATCATCTTTACAACAAAGAATGCTAGCTTGCTCACTTGTAGTCCTAGCATTGAAATCACCCACTACAAGGACTTCACCTAGTTGCGAATATGTTGCAATATCTGCTTTGAAGGCTGCAAATGAATCTTTGTGGTCAAGCCCTTTACTTTTGTATATTTTTGAAACCTGCGGCGCAAAATAGCGTGCTGCAATTCTAATGTAGTTTCCATTTTCTGATATTTTAAACCAAATGAATTTCTTATTTAAGTCTTTTTTTTCTAACTGAATGAGATGACCTTCTTTCTCCCTTACTAAAACCATGATACCCCCATGCCCTTTGCCATTCCCTGCTGCCTTGTTCCACACTGCCATCTTCCAGTATCCTTCAAATAGAGGTGTCTTGCACCCTTCATGCTCATGTGTTTCTATGAGGAAATTTATGTCTCTATCTTCCGCTATAGGCCCTAACCCAAGTCCTCGTCTCCATGGGTAACCTCTGCAATTCCAACAAACTAATCTTAAGGAAACCTGGGTATAACTTGATTGCTATTTATTTTGACATGCAAGACTCACATTTGAGTCTTTGTCCCTGCTTTCCCATACTGACCTTGCTTTCTGATTTCCTGTTGAAGAGTTTGTTGCCTCTTCTTTATTACCATCTTGTTGCTCTGTTTTGGAAGGAGGTCCAAATCGCACTATCACAGCTTTGCCTTTATAAATCCATGCTCTCTTGCCTTCATCTCTTGCTGCCCTAACCTTTAAAATTTCCTCCCTTCTTTCCTCTTGTTGTTTTACAGTTAAATTTTCTTCTAGGAAAAAACGAGAACCCCTCAAGAGATGTTTCTTGCTTAGAATGATATATTTATCACGCAAGCTAGGCATAATGACTTTTATGGGCCTGGCCCTCTCCCTGTTAAACTTACCCACCTTCCATGCTTAGCATATTTGTCCTTGCCATAGCAACTTGTCTTTCAAGAAGTCTCTTGCAAGGTCAAGAGTACATTCATTTTTCCCATAGTCTTTCACCCCTTTAATAATTATGTTTGCTGCCCTATTTTGTCTTTCCTTGCCTTCACTATCTTGCATGTTGTCAACCTGAATATTTGTTTCTCCTTCCTTATTAGTAGAATTGCTAATAACTTGAGCCCAAGTTTTGGAAACTTTGGTGAAATTTCTTTTCGTTTCTTCTCTTGCGTTCTCTTCATGGTTGTTTATTTGGGCAATCATTTTCCCTTTATCCTGGGATGATTTCACATTCACACTTGAGCCCAAGTTTTGGAAACTTTGGTGAAATTTCTTTTCGTTTCTTCTCTTGCGTTCTCTTCATGGTTGTTTATTTGGGCAATCATTTTCCCTTTATCCTGGGATGATTTCACATTCACCCCCTCTGTACTTTCCACTACATATTTCTTTATGTTTTTCACATCTGCCTTCATGCGTTGCCATTCTGTCTTCCCTATTAGAAGAGCTTCCTGTAGCAATGCCACTTGTTCTTTTAAAACTTTATTGCTTTCTGCTAAAGCCTTGTTCTCAACTGTTATTATATGAATTTTATGATCTCTTTCCTGCCCTTTAGCTTCTAAAACCTTCAACCTTTGTATTGCATTTAACAATTCTTTCACATAAAGATCAGATGACCAGGTGAGAGGTGTGAATGTGGGACTATATAAGGCAAAATCATCAATGACTTTTCCTCCGGACTTCTTGTTGCCACGTGCTTATAGAGGAGACTTGTTTGAGTGCTTTTTGCGAAGGGCTCGAGTACTTTTCTTTTTAGACCGTTTATTCTTTGTTTGCTCCCATTTTAGGCGGGCTATTATTCGTTTTAAAATGCCCCGATATTGTTTGGCATTGACCCAAACCCACTTCCAAGCTTTAGCGAATGAGTCAATTTTCACTTGTCCTAAATCATTTGTCTCCACATGTTCTGAAATTGCTTGCTCCTTTGTCATATTTGAATGCGTTTGTCATCCAACTTGTTTCGAGAAATATGTAAGTCTATGAAATGCCAAGAATAATAATGAAATTACGAATTTATTTTACCAGGTTGTTTTTCCTGTTAACATAAATTATTATCGATAAAAGGAAATGAATGACATACATGGCAATAATGAATAAGAATAATAGTGTAATTATGAAATTTATTTTACCAGTATGCTTTTTCTATTAACATAAATTATTATCGGTAAAAGGAAACTGAGAAACTTGACTAATAAAAAGACATGTGGCAATAATATGGATAGAAGTATATCTAGAGATAATTAATGAAGATCGTTGGATTATGGAGTGTCAGCAAAGGAAATACTTTGTGGACGTTTGGCTGGCCGCTGTCTCCGGGTGTGATTCGTGAGAATTTCCAGACATCAATGTATTTTTTGTTGAATTCTGAGTTTGTCGTAATTATCATCCGCATGGGGCCTTCACATTAGAGGCAACATTTTATCTCCAAAATTTTTATGTATGTGATAAATGTAGTGGTGTGTAACAACTCTATAAATGTAGTGGTAAATGTAGATATAAACAAGTCCAAGTATATAAATTAAACAACGGTACAGTAATTAATGAATGCAAAGCAAATTAAAATTAGTGACAATCATTATTACACAATAAGAGGTGAGACATTTTAACCAATGATATTTGAGATAAATGAATTTAAATTTTATTTAAAAATAATAAATTTTATTGTATAATATTAAATTTTAGATAAACTTTAAAAGATTTTGAATTAATAATAACAGCGTAGTTATCGATGGAGTGCAATGTTTTAAAACCTTAAGAAAATTAAAGACAAACTTATATAGAAATCAAATAAAACCCAGAAAAATTAAAGACAAACTTATATAAAAATCAAATTTTATGATGAGTGTATTATTATGACATTTGTTGGAAAAAAAAAAAAAAAAATTACTAGTTATAAAATTAATATATAAGTGAATAAAAAAATATTCAAATTTAAAAAAAAATTCATATTTTATTTAAATTTTATTTTTAATTTTCAAAATATCTAGTTTAATATTTATTACTTTAATAAATTTTATAAAATTTATCTATTTTTTTAAACGGGTAGAAAATCAAACTTTACCATATATAATAAATTAGGGTAAAAATTTGATAAAAATAAAAGGCATGTAACTTCATTTTCAATAATAAAATATACTAAAAATTATTATTTTTTAATTTAATAATTTATATTGCGAACAATTTCCCCATTAAAATATACATTTAATATTAAATGACAAAGGAAAACAACATATAAAATTGACAGACAATGAAGTCGAGTAGAAATTCCATGAATATCATATTACAAGTTAACGTAGGGAGACTTTCTCCTTTCCCTTACAACTTAGTTTTGTGAATTTCTTGTCGTTTAGTTTAGATAATTGTGATTTATAAATAATTTAATTACGATTTTTTATTTTTGGTAATTCAGTTATTTTTATATTACAATAATAAAGAAAATGTTTTTAGTTTTGGGTGTTAGTTTCATTAAAACTTTTAGTTTTGGGGGTTAATTTCATTAAAAAGAGTAGATTTGTTGTTTTGAAAAAAATATCATCAATTTTTTTATATATAGAGAAAATGTTTTTAGTTTTGAGATTAAGCTTTTTGAAAGGTAGTAGATTTATTGTTGTAAAAAATATTATTAATTATTTTGGGATTTATTTTTTTAGAAGGGTGTCTATTAATTGTCAATTAGACATTAAGGTATATAGTTTTAGCCAACCCAAAGAGTCAAGATCTTATAGGGTTGAAACACAAAAAAGTCATTATTTAGAAAGGAAAAAAAGAAAGAAGTTAAGCATGTTAGAGATTAGGAGTCAAAGTACTCCACATCTATGAGAGTGGCTTCATCAAGTAGGGTAGAGGTTGCACCTTTGAAGGAAAAATATTGAATGACTCTCTTTGGCTTTTTCCTCACTCGTCCACCTCCCTACTTGGCGTGTCTTAGCCACCTTGGCCTATGCATCCACTTCATGAACGTCACGAATTATGTCTCTAAGCTCCATATTGCATTAGTAAGACCATCATATTTATTTCCAAGTTGTTTCAACCTACTGCTAAATTTGATGTCCAAATGATTCAACCTCTTAAAAAAAATTGAGTTTTGGTTATCTTTGCTTTTAATTGCATGAGCCACAACCTCTTTAATGTGTTGATACAAGTCTATGGTTTTTTACATATTTAGAGTCCATGCTCTTGGAATATCTAGGGTTAGGAATCCAAGACACCAATTCCTCATTGATATTTTCACTAGAAATGTGGCCATGCTCCTCCCTCAACTTGTTCTCTAACACCTCCACCTCTCATTTGAAATCAGTAGAGAATTGACAACTATAAGCTTCTGCAATACCCCCCTTTGATGTATGTACTTCCTCCATACCTCTCAACTTGGTTATGCTTGTGGGGCTAACCCCTATGAGTGTCTTCAAAGTTGGACATTAAGATCCACATCCTTCTCGCACTATGAACTATTCACCTAGCACTCCTACACCCATCCCACAAACATAGAGTTTATGTTATTGAACCCTCAACAAAGAAAACCCAACCCAAAACCCATAGCCTCAAATAGATCCACAACTCAAAGTTAAGGCCTATTACAACTTCAAACAATATTATATACTTCCACGTTGCCTTTAGAGGACAATCCTAGAAACATAATTTCTCTTTTCCCTACATCATAACCAAATTTAATGGAGGTTCTCTAGTTTAATCTTCATATGCTTGAATTAATAAGAGATTGAGGGTGGGATCGTGTTATTATTACTTATGTCCCTTCCATCTCTACCTTCCCTCTAATACATATGCCAGTGTTGTACAAGTCAATGTCAAGTGGATCCATAATGCCTCACATATCAAAATTCCTCTAATATCCTACCTAGAACTCCATCTAGGGGAAGCGCCAATTTATATTTATTTTTTAGCAAGAACGATTCACCTTTGTGTCAAAAGAGCATTTTGGCTAAAACAAACATCAAGATAACTAACATACAACATTAAGGTCAAATTATGAAGTTCGAAATGGCTTAAAAAGTTAACACTACTACTCAAAAACCATTTTACCCATCATGTCTTGTTCTTATGTCTATACACTGGGCATGTGTATTGCTTGATGTATTTACTTCACAAAAAAACTATCCTATAAAACATAATTGAAATTGATATTTACATCAATTTTGGACCACCAAGGGCTTCTTCCTTAAGACCATCATAGGAATTCACCACTAGTTCAACTAAGCACACAACTACCTCTTTCGATATTACTATGCTAGATGCTCTTAGTTCAAATATTTGGGTTGGTATGCAAGGACACTTTAGGATTGTTGTTTCCTCTTTCATAGCAGATGACTCAAAGTGGAGTGTTCCTAAATAATGATTTGGAAAGAAGGAAGAGGATTGTGTAGATTTCACTGAATAGTGAAGGAACTGTTATCACCCCAAGAAACTCTCCTAGGTTGTATCTCAAAGATGCTCGGGAACATTACAAACTCAACGAAAAATGTTGGAAATAGGTGGATGAATGGAAGGAATGATGCATATTCAAGCCAGATAACCACTTCTATTATGCTTAACCCCATACATGGGTGAACACCCCTAGACTACAAGGCTTTAGACCACCAATTACTCACAGTTTGAAGATTAAGTGAACATGGAGAATCACTGACCACACCAGCAGATGCACAAGACCATGTGATGGTCGGCTGCAACTAGTAAGAGGTCTGCAAATCTATTTCCTAATTCACAGACAGGATGACAGCTCTCTGGCACTAAGTAAACAAAAACCTGCATAGCACATTCAATGATACATACTAGATTCTAACACAGAGGTGGGATGACAGCCCCTCTAATGCTAAACATCAAGAGCACATGAAAAATGTATAACAGGCACAGCCTAGAACAGAATAGAAGTGGAAAGTGAGCAATTAACAGCAAAAGAAGCTTGTATTAGCTGAAAATGAAGACCAGACGCTGCAGGTATCACAATAGTTACAGTCTCCAAAAGTTGAACCTTACATCAAAACAACAACCATCAACCTCATTACATCTGGTTTCTGGGTATATATATAGAGTTTGTTTACAAAAATGATCTGATGTCTATGCGTGGAGAGGTCATAATTGACCACCAACCACATTAACTGTCTAAAATGGGCCTTTGCTATGATCTGCTGCTTCAATGAATGAATTTGACATTCTCTGGTACTTTGGTGTACTCCTCGAGCAAGTGGAGTGTTGTATGAATAAATTTCCATAACTGCTGAAGGCGTTTAACTACTCGAGGCTGTCCTTTTCTTCTTGGCCGTTCTATCTCTTGAATGCAGTGGTTGAGGAGTTACTGCGCCGAGTACATGAATGCAGGCCACCTTCGTCCTTCTGGAGTCTACAATGGCTATGGACGTGGATAGTCGAGAAGGATGAAGAAGGGAAATCGGCCGTTGGATCGCAGAGATGGACGACAGGGATCTCTTGGCACAGAGCACAGGGCGGAATAGAAGCAAAATGATCGTGAGCCGTCAAATCTGGCAGATGGACGGCGGAGATCTATCGGCAGGAAGAATCGAGCGGAAACGGGAGGCGAACAGTCGAGGGTCGTTGGATCGCAAGCGGGCAGATCCAAAGGTGATCAGGGACGGAAGCTGCGTGGGAGATAACGTGCGGGGACGGGCGGGACGATGGTAAGTGGTAATTCCCACACCGCTTTTCGGGGGTGGTGGTATACGTACAACGGGCGCGCGATGTGAATAAACGGCCGACGCGTGGCGGATATGACGGGCGGCAAACCGCTTTCCCCGCGGGTTAATGCGCGTGCAGGTTTTGGCGGCGGGGGAAGCGAATGCCGTCAGATCGTGCGGTTAAGCACACATGTTTGGTGGGTCTGATGTGACAGGGAAAGCCGCGGGCCAAGGACTTTGTGAAAGCGCGCGGTTATATGTGCTTTAAAACCTTAGTGCCTGGGGGCTAAACAAAATGGGTTTATGCCGAGTTTGGAGTAAAACAGAGATGGCAGGGGTTAAGAAAATAGAAGGAGAATGGAGGAATAGGAGAAGACCGACAAATGTGAGTCCCTTCAAGCACAAAACAGCACAGCCAAGTTGTCATTGACCCTCAAATGTTGAAACAAATAGCAGAGCTAACACTAGCTCCTTCTAGGGATGAGATCCTCCTTGTGAGGTCTCAAGAACCTGCAGATCAATGCCTTTTCGATGAAAACAAATTAACAAAATGCCTAGTGTTCCATTGGGCATGGAGACTGACTGAACCTACACTAAGACTGATAAAATCAAATATTTACAATTTTAAGGCCAAAAGACCTTAAACAACATAAACTTTCAAAAACCGTCCATTAACTGGGCCATCAAAAACTGCCTTTCCTCCCATACTGTTCAATATGAAGGTGTTGTTCCCTTGAATCTTTGAAATGATGAAAGGCCCTGTCCAGAAAGCATCAAACTTTCCATGATTGCCTTTCTTTTCCTTTAGTGCATCCCACTTCAGAACCAAGTCTCCAACCTGAAAATTATTTTCTTTTGTCCTCTTGTCAAAAGCATCCTTGATCTTTTTCTGATGTGTTGTAGCCTTTTCAACCAGCTGATCTGATGTACCTCTGCTAAATCAGTAATCCTTCGTGCCATGTCTTCTCCCTCACTATGTTCTTCTTGCAGGAATTTTGCCACAGGGAGAGTTAACTGAATTGGAAATACAGCCTCAGTGCCATATACCAGCCTGAATGGAGAATTCCCTGTGGATTTCTTAATGGTCACTCTGTCAGCCCATAGTGCATACTTGAGCTTAGAATCCCAATTCTTTTTGTTGTCCTCTAACAGCTTCTTAATTATCCTTATCAAGCTTTTATTAGAGGATTCTACTAGACCATTGCCTTGGGGATAATATGAGGTGGAATGAACCAGTTTAATACCCATTGAATCACACACCTCCAACAATTCCTTTGCTCTGAACACTGTTGCATTATCTGTGATTATTTTATGTGGACAACCAAATCTGGTAAAGATATTTTCTGTTAAAAACTTGATGACCACATTATGATCAGCCTTCCTGGTAGGAATTGCTTCAATCCACTTAGTAAAATAATCAATGGCTACTAATATCCATCTGTGCTGGCCATTGGAATGTGGATTGATTTCTCCAATAAAATCCAAGCCCCACTGCTGAAAAGGTCCTTTTGCCTGTATTGGTTTTAGGGGCAAGGACTTCAACTGCTGCTTTCCTTCAAATCTTTGGCATCTGTCGCAAGATTTAACAAATGAAAATACATCGGAAAATAAGGAGGGCCAGTAATATCTAGCTCTGAGGATTTTATGGGCTGTAGTCTTCCAATAATGATGTCCTCCACACATGCTGGAATGAAACTGTTGCATGAATTCTATTGACTGCTCTTTATCCAGACACCTCAAAAGCACTCCAGCTGGATCCGTCCAGTAGAGCAGATTTTCATTAATGCAATATTTATCTACCCTAAGCCTTATTGTTCTGGCTTGACTTTGAGTAAGGCCTGGAGGGATTTCTAGCTTCAGTAAGAATTTAACTATTGCAGAATACCAATCACAAGAAGCTAGATTTTCTTCCATTGACTGCTTTCTCTCTGGTTCAACTGCTTCCTCTTCTTCTGCCTGACCATTTTCTGCAATTGTGCCCATGAAATGTATGCCCAATGTTCTGCAATTTTCTTCAGCTAACAATCTGGCAAGACCCTGACCTCTGACAAGTTTGGTGGGCTTCAGTTCTATATTAAATTCTATTAACTTCGCAATCCATTTAGCCCTTCTTCCATCAACATCAGGTTGTGTTAAGACATCTTTTATTGCAGCAGAGGGCACATATGAAATTATCTTGGAATGCAGAATGTAAACTCTGAAAGCTTTCAAAGATTTGATAAGAGCATATGCTTGTTTTTCAATGTTATCATACCTCAGTTCAGCATCCCTTAAGTTTTTGCTGAAAAATGCTACTGGATGTTATGACCCTTCTTCATCTACCTGCAATAAAACCGCTGCAATGGTGTCTTCAGAGGCAAATGAAAATATATGGAACACCTTGCTGTAATCCGGGCTGCTTAGAGTGGGAGCTTCCATAATAGCTTTCTTAACTCAAATGATTTTCTTGCGGCATCAGTCCATCTGATCTCTGACCCCTTCTTCAACATGGAGTAATATCCTTCACCAATTCCACAAATTTTGGTATAAACCTCCTCATAAAATTAATCTTGCCCAGAAAGGACTGAATATCCTTCTTTGATCTCGGGACAAACAAGGTCTGTATTGCTTTTACTCTTTCTGGGTCAATTCGGACACCTGCAGCAGAAACAACATGTCCTAATAGCTTGCCTTCTTCTAAAGCAAATTGTGATTTTTTAGGATTGACTGAAATCCCAAACCTTCTGCACTTCAGGAACACTTTTTTCAAATGCTGCAAATGGTCTTGATGGCTACTGGAGTATACTGTTATATCATCAAGGTAGATAAGGACAAATTTATCCTTCTCTCCCACAAATGCTATGTCCATAGCTCTCTGAAAGGTGGCTCCAGCATTCATCAATCCAAAAGGCATCTTAGCATACATAAAAGTGCCCCAAGGAGTGGTGAATGCAGTCTTCTATTGATCATCTGGATGCACAACAATTTGATTACACCCTGAAAATCCGTCGAGGAAAGACATTACTTTGGCTCCTGAGACCTTCTGCAGCAATAATTGTCTTTCTTTGAGCACTTGTTCAAGTTTCTGAAATCAACACACAGTCTGATTTCACCACTTTTCTTCCTCACCACAACCAAATTGGCTACCCATTTTGAATATCTAAGAGGGACTATGATCTTGGCAGCCAGCAACTTTTTAATTTCTTTTTCAATCAGAGGAAGAAGCATAGGATTTATTGGTCTCAGCTTCTGTTTGAAAGGTATGGTGTCTTTCTCCAGAGGGATTTTATGCTGAATAATATTTTTATCGTATGTCTTCAAGTCACTATATTCCCAGGCAAACACATCAGCAAATTGCTTCATTCAATTGCAGTATTAAGAACTTTGGTCAGCAGACAGACGAGAAGACATATTTATGTATCTAGGCTGACCTGGACTCCCTATATCATGCTTACAAACTACAGATTGATCTTCTTTTTGGGCAGCCTTGTAAGGCACATCATTCTGGTCAAACAGTCTTTCTAAAGGAATTAAACCCCTAGGTATATGATTGTTGGGAAGCTGGAAAATGATATCTTTGCCAATTTTATTTCTAAGCTGGGATTGGGGGCTTTCTTCCAAGGCTTCATTCTCTTGGTCAATTTGCATTTCGAAAAACTTATCAATGACTTGAAGGAACCTATTTTTCTCATCATCATCATCAAAAACTTTCCAATGCTGGACATTATCAGGCAAGGATGGCCTATACTTCATTTGAACTTCATAAACTAGTCTGGGAGGCATGGGAGGGATAAACAGGCTAGCAAATACAGCAAGGGAATCAACAAGCTGATTTTGGGCTCTAGGAATATATGAAATACAGAAATAATCAAAAGAATCTCTGATTCTCCGTAGCTCATCTCTGTATGCTTTTAGCCTTGGGTGCTTTTATTGAAAAGTTTTGTTTACTTGCTAAATGATCAAATCAGTATCTCCAAACACATTTATTCTTCTGATTCCTCTGTCTTTTGTTGCGTTAAGGCCCAATAGCAGAGCCTCATACTCTGTTATGTTGTTGGTGACTTGGAAGGCCAGCTTAAAAGATAGATGTGTGCTTTGTTGTTCTGGAGATATCAGCACCACCCCTGCTCCTGCAGTTTCCCTGGAACATGCTCCATCAAAGAACATCTCCCAAACCTAACTGCCTTGCTCTCCCTCGGCCTAATTTGTTGGTTTCCTGATCTGCATTGAGGCCTTCTGGGATTCTTCTATTTGGAGAATATATGCTCCAAAATCAATGTCCACAGCATATATGGGATGATTAGTAGGATTCTTCTCATCACTGATTATGTATGCCAGTTGTGCTTCTCTGTACAATCTCCTGTTTTCCCCTCCAAAAACTAGGACAATGGCATAAGATAAATCATTCTGTAAGGTCCCACCTCGTCTCTTAATCCAACCTCTGGACAACAACATGCCAAACTTGGGAGGGACATCTGCTACCACAATATCCATCATCATAATCTTCATGGGCAGTTGAGTTAAGGTAATGGTCAGGTCTTTGATTAATCCTAGGCATTTCACTTTCCTTGAATGAAAAGAGAATAAATCATGATATGGTCTAGTGATATCAAGGCCTAACTCTTCCATGACAGCTTTAGGCATCAAATTGTGGCTGGCCCCTGTGTCTAGCAGGCAATTGTGGAGGATTTTTTCATGAATGGTCAATGAGACATAAAAAGATGGAGAATTATTATCAACAGTTTCAACTATGGGCTAAGCACAACTGCAGGTTTGTCATATTGCAAATTGATAGAGTCAGTGGAGGTTTGTGGGGTTTCCAGCTCAAGGGCTTCAAGGATAGGCTTTCTAAACACTTCACTCCTTACCAACTCAACTAGAGGCACAGATATTTTTAATTTCTGGACTTTTGACTCAAAGCTGAAAGAGGAAGGTAGCTTATCAGAACCTCTTACCTCTTGAACTGGTGCTTTGAGGATGACTGGATCAACTGCTAGTCTTTTCTGTCTGATATTCTGTGACTCTGTTTGGACAACAGCTCTTTGGGCAGGATTCTCCTTGACATTTTTTGCATTTGACCTCAGATTATATCTTTGTTGTTCACCAGTCTGCAGAACAGCCTCTCTGTCCCACTCCTGACTATCTTGTTCCTACAGCAATGATTCTTGATATGCAGCCAATGTCAAAAAAGCAACGTTGCCTTTCTCTTCCATGCAGTGGATTTCATCCTCATCTTCAAATTGTTCCTCCTCCATGACTACATTCTGAAAAGGAGCTTTAACCTTTTGTTCTTCATTTGTTTCTTTTCCCCTCTAAAGATTTGCAACTGCTCATTTGCTCTTTTGAATGGATTTGGATTTCTTGGAACAAATGTGTTCTACTGCCTTGTCTTTCCTGAATTCTGCTCAACCTTCAGCTTAGATATCTCAGCAGCTAATGACTCTATCATCTTAGTCATTTTGTCTAATTTGGGTTCTGAAGATGAAGCAGAGGAAGAAGAAGCCTCACCTCTCTGCCTCCTTCTATCAGCATGACTCTTAAGCTTTTCTGCAGCTATAATATTGGATTCTACTTCTAGGGCTGCATCTTGCATGTCAGCTAGAGTGGCACATCTTCTTTCTCTCAATAACAGGCAGAAATCGGAGTCAAAAGCATTGGCATAGGTGAGTTTAGCAGAAGTGGGGGTAGGTTTTACCCCAGTTGGTATCTTACTATACATACGATTGAATCTTTTGTTAAAATCAGGCAATGATTCCCCATTTTCCATTTTCAAGTTACCAAACTCAATATGATAATATAACAGATCTTTTTTATCTCCCCAGTGCTTCAAAAATACATCATCTAATGCTTCAATATCAGCAATAGATCTAGGGGCTAGCTCTCTGAACCACTTTCTGGCCTCTCGATCAAGGCTCTGGACAAAAACTCTCACCCACACATCATTTTCACTTATGTTTAAGTTATCAGCATAACTATAGAAAGCCTCAAGGTGTTCTTCTGTTGTTACTCCCTCTGTACCAGTGAATTTAGGCATATATTTTTTATACTCTCCTGCAAGTGTAGCATTCAAAGGAGCACGCAAGACCAAGGGTCCATACCTGTCAGCTACAGTTCTTTCTATCTTCGTAGGTGCTTGCTGCCCTGCCATGACTAGGATATGTGGAAGGACACTGGCAGATTGAGCAGTATGAAACAATGAAATGGATGATAGAGCCAAAGGGATGTTCTGGACTGTATGGGAAACTTTCTTTGGACTGAGATTCAAAGGGGAACTAAATGCACAAGGAGCTTTATGAATCTCTGCAGGTGTTTGTTCACTAACAACACTAAGCTCTAAGTCTTCAAATTGTGTATTCTCAACTAAAAACTCATCATGCAAAGACAAACAAGATTTCTTGGGCTTACCTGATCCTAATGCTCCTTTCTGTGATGTTTTCTTCGACTTGACAATCTTCTCAGGCTCAGGCACCAATTCAGCTGGTGATTTCTGAGGATTTCTTCGAGTATGCCTCACAAACTGAGCCAGAACTTCAATATTGAGTCGCCAAAGGTTGGTCTTCCTCCAGTAGAGTCGCCAGATAGATGATTACAACCAGAAATGTGCCCAGACCTTGTCTATCATCAAAATCTGGAACTGTGTCATCTCCCAGGGAAGCTGAGCTTCAGTCTCCTCTCCCCGCAACGACACCAATTAATGTTATCACCCCAAGAAACTCTCCTAGGTTGTATCTCAGAGATGCTTGGGAACATTACAAACTCAACGGAAAATGTTGGAAATAGGTGGATGAATGGAAGGAATGATGCATCTTCAAGCCAGATAACCACTTTTACTATGCTTAACCCCAGACATGGGTCAACACCCCTAGACTACAAGGCTTTAGACCACCAATTACTCACAGTTTGAGGATTAAGTGAACATGGAGAATTACTGACCACTCCAGCAGATGCACAAGACCATGAGATGGCCGGCTGCAACCAGTAAGAGGTCTGCAAATCTATTTCCTAATGCACAGACAGGATGAAAACTCTCTGGCACTAAGTAAACAGAAACCTGCATAGCACATTCAATGATACATACTAGATTCTAACACAGAGGTGGGATGACAGCCCTCTAATGCTAAACATCAAGAGCACATTAAAAATGTATAACAGGCACAACCTAGAACAGAATAGAAGTGGAAAGTGAGCAATTAACAGCAAAAGAAGCTTGTATTAGCTAAAAATGAAGACCATACGCTGCAGGTATCACAGTAGTTACAGTCTCCAGAATTTGAACCTTACATCAAAACAACAACCATCAACCTCATTACATCTGGTTTCTGGGTATATATAGAGTTTGTTTACAAAAATGATCTGATGTCTATGCATGGAGAGGTCATAATTGACCACCAACCACATTAACTGTCTAAAATGGGCCTCTGCTATGATCTACTGCTTCAATAAATGAATTTGACATTCTCTGGTACTTTGGTGTACTCCTCGAGTAGGTGGAGTGTTGTATGAATAAATTTCCATAACTGCTGAAGGCGTTTAACTGCTCAAGGCTGTCCTTTTCTTCTTGGTCGTTCTACCTCTTGAATGTAGTGGTTGAGGATTTACTACGCCGAGTACATGAATGTAGGCCACCTTCGTCCTTCTGGAATCTGCAATGGCTATGGACATGGATAGTCAGGAAGGATGAAGAAGGGAAATCGGTCGTTGGATCACAGAGATGGACGACAGGGATCTCTTGGCACAGAGCGGAACGAAAGAAAAATGATTGTGAGCTGTCAGATCTGGCAGATGGACGACGAAGATCTATCGGTGGGAAGAATCGGGCGGAAATGGGAGGTGAACAGTCGAGGGTCGTTGGATCGCAGGCGGGCATATCCAACGGTGATCGGGGACAGAAGCTGTGCAAGAGATAATGCGTGGGGACGGGCGAGACGGCGGTAAGTGGTAATTCCCGCACCGCTTTTCGAGGGTGGTGGTATACGTACAACGGGCGCGCAATGTGAATAAAGGGCCGACGCGTGGTGGATATGACGGGCGGCAAACCGCTTTCCCCGCGGGTTAATGCGTGTGCAGGTTTCGGCGGTGGGGGAAGCGAATGTCGTCGGATCGTGCGGCAGGCGATCGGACGACGGAGGTTAAGCACACACGTTTGGTGGGTTTGATGTGACAGGGAAAGCCGCGGGCCAAGGACTTTGCGAAAGCGTGCGGTTATATGTGCTTTAAAACATTAGCGCCTGGGGGCTAAACAAAATGGGTTTATGCCGAGTTTGGAGTAAAACAGAGATGGCGGGGGGTTAAGAAAATAGAAGGAGAATGGAGGAGTAGGAGAAGACCGACAAATGCGGGTCCCTTCAAGAACAAAATAGCACGGCCAAGCTGTCCTTGACCCTCAAATGTTGAAATAAATAGCAGAGCTAACAGGAATTATACAATTCTAGTAACCAAGGAGTATGGAGGACCCATTATGATTTCTATATCTTCATATTTTTTCTTATGATTGTTCATGAAGAGTACAAACTCCTTTTATTCAATGTCTATAACATGCACATATTTACCCATAACAGTTCCACAACTTTTTGTTTTGTGCATTTCTAATTTTTCGTGGGGGAATCATCTATAGTCAAATGTAACAGCCCTAGTGAAAATTCCATGTAATAAAAGTTAAAAAAATAATAACCAAGGTTGATGGGATACTTATTCCAAGCTGAATGTTGGGCAAAAAACATGCTAGTGGGTTTTCATTTGGTTTATTATGGCTAAGGAAATTGGCAAAGGCTTTGGAAAGATAAAATGGCATTTTTGTCACATTTATTTATGAAATAATGGAAATTAAGAGAAAAGCAAGGTGAAAGGTCACAGGTTGCATGTTAGGAGGAAAATGAAGAAAATAGAGGCCTAATTGATAAAAATGATTTTGAGGATCAGTTGGTACCTTTTGTCAATTCAGTTTTGGAGCTCTCTCATTATTCTCTCTCTCTCACTCACTCTTGGACACTTAGAGTTTTCTTGGAGCACTTTGGCATTGGAGGCGAAAGAAGGCAAGAAGAAGGAAAGATCAAGCAAGGAAGAGCAAGAACAAGCAGCTACAACAAGATTATTTTCAGGTTTTGATTTGCATTTGTGATTTCATTGCTGCATGCATGGTATTGCATATGGTTCTTTTCTGTCATGGTATGGGTTTTGCCAGGTGTGACAGTTTTTTCAACCTAGCCTTGTCATTTCCGAATAGACTTGATGAAATGGGTTTACATACTTTGGTTGAGATGGATTACCAGATGGATTCGAAGTTGAGTGAGGTGGATCTCTGAAATGACAAACACATGGCCTAGTGGTCCCTGAACCAGAATGTGGATCACAGTAAAGCCACTAGCCTAGTAACCCCTAACTCAGACTGTGGGTTACGGTAAAGCCAGGATTGTGTGCCTTGGTGGGCCTAGGAGTCCTTGTCAGTGAATGGCGATATATGGTAAAGCCAAGAGGTGGTTTGCTCTTTTTTGGGCTTAGTAGTCCTGGGATGGGATGTACGGTAAATCCTGGAGAGTGGGTCTCAGTGTAGGGCTTTGTGATCCCTAGATCAGACTGTGGATTATGGTAAAGCTTGAGAGACTAGGAGGCACTTAAATTCCTCACGGTGTAGGCGGAGAACTCTTGTAGCATTCACACTTGTTTGAATCTTTTTGGTTGGTTATGAGTCCCACATTCATGCTTGGAATATGGCATGGGGGTGATTGGCTGAAGAGAGATTTGGCTCAACCAATCTATGGTCAGGTGGAACGTGGTAGTCCCATCCCTGGTTGGTTTCTACATTCATTAATGAGAAATTCATTCCCTTGGCTTTTCATGTGTAAATGTACTGGTTTATATGTGGATTCTATGGCTAATGTATTCATGGTATTTTTGTTGTTAATTTGTTGGTTATGAGCATGTATTCTAACAGTGATGATGTATGGTTCTCCTCGTGTTTTTACTTGTAAATGAATGAATAATGTATCTATGACATAATAGATGATAATGTAGCTAATGATATAATGGAACAATGCTTCTTAGCGATTCTCATATAAGTATGAGGCCCTATGCTTAAATCTATTGTCTACACCTGTATATTACATATTTGTGATATCTTTGACGAAATGTCTGTCATGGCTAGTAGGGGTCCAGCCAAAGGCTAGTTCAAGTAATTACATTTACATCATCATTTCCTTGTTATATTTCTATTCTGAAGGTGTTAGTGAATTATGTGCAATGACCTGGGCTCTAAGCCTGAAAAAGTGGCTCAAATCCCGAGGACGATGACACATCACTGAGCAAAATAGTCCCTGGATGTTGGCATGCCATGTCATGGGAGCATCCAGAGCCTCTTGGACGTTGTCATGCCCATAGCATGGGAGAGTCTAAAGGTTAATTAGTCAAAAACTCAGTAGGACTCAGGGGTAGGTTGCCAGAAAGGTTGAGATGGCTCTTGAGAGTCTTGTTGTTGTTGTTGAAGGCCTATAAGTTGTGTTTTTGTTGATTCCATTTCCTTAAGGTCACATAGGAGGTTGAATCCCATCATAGTAGCCTCTTGTCACATGTTTACCCTGGTTGGCTAGTTACTTGGGTAGATGTGGGAGGAGGGTGTTACAGAGTGGTATTAGAGCATGGTTCACCCCTTGGACTAGATGGGCGGTGAGTTGGTCATGCATTCATGTTGTTTTCACATGTGTTTTCATCCTTGTGGTCTATGTGCTTGTTGCACATGCATGGTGTTGATTATGGTTGTAGTGATGTCTCCATGTGAAAGAGGATGTTGTTGATGGGAAGTGTGTCGTCGTGAGTGTATGATTGGTTACATATTGTTATATGTTGCTTACATGTATCGTTCTTATATGCTTGGTTACATGTTGCTACCCATTGTTACAAGTATTGTTCATTTATGCTTGATTATATGTGTTAATGTTGGTGTGTTGTTCGCGTGTATGTTGGTGTATCGTCTATGTTTATGATTGTGTATTGTCCACGTACATTGGTATGGTTGATGTCGTCATGCATGAGGTCATAGTATGTGTAGTGATATGGTCATGCAGTGATGATTGGACTCTAGCTAGAATGATGTTATGTGTTGGCACACTTAGTTGTTATATGTTTATATGCTATTATGATTATGTTTATACATGTATCATGTTGATTTGGATGATCTTGCAGATGAGGTATCCTCCCCAAATTATACTAAGGTACATTGGTTTATTATGATTTGGTTTAGCTGACATATTATGCCTTGCAGGAGAAAGATCAAAATGAATAGCAAGATGGTAGACTACAAAGACTCTCCCTATGAATCAGATGAGCAACGTGGTGGGCACTCTTCTGATTTGGCAGACACATTAAGAAGCCTGAAGGAAGAAATAAGGAGTTGTAAGGCAGGCAATGACAGGATCAAACAGGAACAAGAGAAACAAGTAGAGGTTAATGGAATACTTCTTCAGAGTTTCTCAGAATTGCAGCAACAATGGCCACTTCGGATCAGCCATGGACAAGAGGACATAACTAATGGGGCATATGGTAGTAGGTCTCCTAGTAGACACGAATCATAGAGAGCTGACACGGTAGTATTCTAGTTTTGGTTCAGATAGACATCATGATCGTCATCGTTATCATCCGTATAGGATAAGTGACAGGGGATACTTGCCTCATGAATTTAAGAAAGCAAAGCCACCTACTTTCGATGGAGACTTGAAGAAACAGAAGATGCAGAGGCTTGGATACTTCGGACGAACAAATTCTTTTAGTTGCATGAGTACACTGATAATATCCAGGCCATAATCATTATTTTCAACCTGAAAGGTAAAGAAAACATTTGGTGGGAAGATGTGAAGCGGGTCAGAGACATTAGGATAGAGGACTTGAGTTGGCATGATTTCAAGAGGCTTTTCAGGGAGAAATACTTGTCAGAAAGGTACTACGACAATAAGGCCAAATAATTTTATGAGTTAAAGATGGGGTCAATGACAAATGAAGAGTACATGACCAAGTTTCTGAAGCTATTGAGGTATGTACCACATATTAAAGATGAGAAGGCTAAAGCTCAGTGATTTTTCAGTGGTTTTCCATTAACATTTAGGGATGGGATTGAGTATGATGAGCCTCGATCACTTGAGGAATTCATTGGGAAATTGAAGCATTTTTATGACCAGTCAAAGCGTAAGAATGAATCTCAGCAAGGTTGGAAAGGGAAAGACAAAGGTAAAGGTAAATGGTAGCCTAAGAGAGTAAGGCCTCAAAATGCAGAGGAGAAAGAAAATATGGCACCTCAAAAGAAGTTTAATACATCTAGACAAGGACATGGATCACAACAACATCATAGAAGTAATGGTACTAGATGATTGGAGTTCTGGACATGTGGTGAGGAACACTTGAAGAGAGATTTTCCGCAAAATCAGGGTGGGAGGCCTAAGATATACAATGCACAAGAGGCGTAGACTGATGGGGATGTTGGGCAAAGCATTCCTCGTATTTATGCATTTGTGGACAATGAATAGGCAGAGCACTATGCATCTATCATTGAGATGGACAGTGAGCTTTGTGATCAAGTTATTTATATTTTGATTGACCCTAGATCTAATTATAGCTATGTTAGTCCTAACTTGGTGGATAAGTGTGGTTTGAGTAAGGAAATGCATGCAGAATCTTGGTTAGTGTAGTTGGCTACAGGTACAAAGAAAAGAGTTCACCATTGGGTAAGAGCTTGTGCATTTGAGTTGAGTGGCATGCCTACAACAATGCACTTGAACATATTTCCATTGGGGTCATACACTATGCTATTGGGTATGGACTAGCTATACCTTCACAGAACCAAGGTGGATTTATACGAAAAAGATATTGAGTGCTTGGATGATAATGGGGAACCAAGAGTTTTACAGGGAAAGAAGAAAGCCACATCAATTAGGATGGTGACAGCTATGCAGGCCAAGCGCAGTCACAGGAAAGGGTGTGTGTTATTTGCAGTTCATATCTCTAGTGACAAGGGTAAGGAAGTTGAAGATGCAGATGTTTTGAGCAGGTACCCAGTTCTACAGTAGTTTCAGGATGTATTCCCTGAGGATATTTCAGAGTTTCCACCTCACAAGGAGGTAGACTTTTTTATTGAGTTGGTACCAGGGGCAAATCTAACATCAGAAGCACCCTACAGGATGAGTACACCTGAGTTGGTAGAGTTGAAGTTGTAGTTGAAGGAAATGTTGGACAAGGGATACATTAGGCTAAGTGTATCACCATGGGGCGCACCGATATTATTTGTAAAGAAGAAGGATGGTACTCTCATACTGTGCATTGACTACATGCAGTTGAAAAAAGTGACCATCAAGAACAGGTATTCATTGTTGAGGATTGATGACTTGTTTGATCAGTTGAAGGGAGCAACAGTGTTCTAGAAAATTGACTTGAGATTGGGATACCATCAGGTACGCATCAAGGAAGAGGACATTTACAAGACAAATTTCCGAACCAGGTATGAGCATTATGAGTTTGTTGTAGTTCCATTTGGTTTGACTAATGCTCCAGCTACATTTATGTGTTTGATGAACAGTGTGTTTTGTTATTGTTTTTATTGATGTCATATTCATATATTCTAAAAATGAGGAAGAGCATGTTGAGCATTTGGAAGTAGTGTTGAGATTATTGAGAGAGCATCAGTTGTATGCTAAGCTCAAAAAATGTAGTTTCTTCAAGACTGAGGTACATTACTTGGGACATATTGTCTCTAAGCAAGGTGTTGCAGTATATCTAGAAAAGATAAGGGACACCATGGAGTGGGTAGATCCTAGAAATGTAGATGAGGTGAGATTCTTCATGGGGTTGGTAGGTTATTACCAGAGGTTCATCAAGAACTTCTCATAGATTTCTTATCCTATTACATCATTGCAAAGGAAAGGTAATAAGTCTGACTGGACAGAGAAGTGTGAGGCCAGTTTTGTGTAGTTGAAGCAGTTGTTGACACATGCTCCAATGTTAAAGATTACAGATCTGAATAAGGATTTTGTAGTATGCATAGATGCTTGGTGGACTTGGTGGGGTCCTTATGCGGGATGGACAAATGGTATGCTATGAGTCACGAAAAATAAACGAGCACAAGCAGAACTTCCTGACACATGATCTCAAGTTAGTAACAATCATACATGCATTGAATATGTGGAGGCATTATCTTCTTGGAAGGAGGTTTGTACTTATGAGTGATCACATTGGGTTAAGGTACTTGTTTGACTAATCGAATCTAAACGCCAGGCAAGCCAGATGGTTGCCCACAATTAGCGAGTTTGACTTCGAGATTAGGTACATCAAAGGAAAGGAGAACAGGGTCACAAATGCCCTTAGCAGGCAGGTACAGGTAAATCACATGGCAGTTATGAGCTCCTATGGGACAGATTTACAAGATAGTATCTTGCAAGCAGATCGACACGATGACAGGTATATGGAGATTGTGCACAGGTTGCAGCAGGGTATAGGTATAGGTACATGTACAGGTATAGGAGTATAGAATTTGAACTATTGTCCCACGCAAATGGATTCGTTAGATTTAGAGACAAGATATATGTGTCAGGCAACAGTGAGCTCATGAAACCATATTCGTGTCACCTAGGCTATCAAAAGACATTGACTGCACTGAAGAGGTTCTATTATTGGCTTAATCTAAAGAAGGATGTGGCAGAGTTTGTAGCTAGGTGTTTGAACTGTCAGATGGTTAAGACAAAGTGTAGGCATCCAGGTGGACTGTTACAGTCGATTGCGATTCCAGAGTGGAAGTGAGAGGTCATTACCATGGATTTTATCATAGGGTTGTCTCGGACAGTTGACAAAGGTTGCGCACTTCATTCCAGTGAAGTCTACATTCTCATCTAGCGATGTAGCACATGTATTCATTCGAGATGTGGTCAGATTGCATGGAGTTCCAAATAACATTGTGTTAGATAAGGGTGCAAAGTTCACTTCCAAGTCTTGGAAGGAGTTATTTGTAGGTTTGGGCACAAAGTTGGCATTCAGTACAACATGTCATCTGTAGACAGATGGAAATACTCAGAGGGTCAAGAGGATAATGGAAGACATGTTGAGGATGTACATGATGCATCAGCAACGAAAGCGGCAAGAGTATATTCCACTAGTAGAGTTCGCTTACAACAATGAGTATCATGAATCTTTGAAGATGAGTCTGTTTGAGGCATTGTATGGGCGGAGTCGTAATACTCCCAACAATCGGAGGGATTTTGTTAACAGGGTGTTGATTGGACCATACATGTTGGCAGAAATAGCACAGGAAATGCAGGTAATGAAGAGAATTTGAAAGTAGCACAGGATAGGCAGAAGAGCTATGCAAATCAGAATAGGTTGTTTAAGGAGTTCCAGGTTGGGGAACATGTGTACTTACACATCAAACCGAAGAAGAGCTCCTTACGGATTGGATCATGTGGCAAGATGGCACCATGGTTTTGTGGACCTTTTAGGATTATTGAGAGGATCAGACCAGTAGCCTATCGACTTTCATTACCTTCCACAGTGAAATTCCATGATGTTTTTCATGTATCATTGCTTAAGAAGTATGTTAAAGATGTTGATCATGTGATTCACTGGTCTGTAATGGAGGTGGAGCCAGATGGAGAATTTCAATTGGAGCCTCAGTGTATATTTCAGAAATGATCCAGGTGGATATTGGTGGCCACCCACCTATTCCACCTAGACCTCCAATTGGTTTCATTTGTTTCCTTGTTTATTTCAAGCATTTACTAATTTTAGCAATTTGTCGGGTCCTGAACTTCTGGAGCAGTTTTGACCCCCTAAACGACACTTTTTTTAGGTCCACTGCACGCACTTTGCCATAAGCAAGGGTCTAACGCAAATCTTGTAGTACTCAGATAGACCTTTCCAGCAAGGTATCGTACACACCAAACAGAGATAATATGACCAAGATACGACCCTGGGAAGTTGGCTGCCCAACTAACCCCAACGGGGCCCACAAACTCTTGGTGTTACATCTCCTGGGGTTAGGGTTTTATCTTGTTGCTCAATAATAAATAGGCCCTTGAGCCTCATTGTAACACAGTTCATAGGCATGTAGCCGCCACATATCTTCTTCGAGATAAGCTACCATCGCCCGAGCTAGTTTATTTCGCATATGTTTGTAAGCATAGTTCAATATTTTTCTATTAATGAAATGTAGTGTTTTTCTTCTACATCTCTGTATTTATGATTATATATATAATTTTTTGCATTCTTGGTTAAGCTCATATCAATGGTATCTAAGTAGTTTGCTCTTTCTCTATTTTTCTGTGCATGTCCCCAACGAGGTCAGGGTATAAGGAGTTAGGGTTCGATCTGGTTGAACCGTTGCAAGATCATCCTCGCAAACCCCGATGGCCTCTCATGGCGGAACAAAAGAAAGATGAGGGCGAAGGAGATCCTTTCAAAATGTTGCTCGAGGAAGCCCTTGAGTGACAGAGGAACACGATGATGGATAACTTTGCCCAAATCCTTCAACCACTACCCACAAGCGACGCATCTTCATCCAATAACCACTTTGGAGGCGTGACTCCTTTAAAGGTGCAAGTTAACTTCGATATTCCCATATTTGAGCGCCAGATAGATGTAAACACCGTATATAAATGGTTAAATTTGTTGGAAGGATATTTTTCAGTTCATGACTTTTCCAATCGGGAAAAGATTACATTTTTACTTCTCAAAGCTGCCCCACATGTCAATGACTGGTGGGAAACCTACTGTGAACAAAAGGACGAGAGTGAACCCTCTTTTTTTCTCAGCCGCATCCACTTGGGATTCTTTCTGAGATGCCATCAAGGAATAATATTACCTTTTTGGGAGCTATGAAGATAAATACATGAAGTGGACCATGCTACTGCAAGGAAGGGACCAAGTGGTATTGAATTTCACAAATGTTTTCCATGCCCTTCGCACGAAGCTGATATCAAGGATTATGAGCAGCATTTGGTACTCAGGGACCGTGACTGTCTACACAACTACATCTAGGATGAGATGGAGTTCCTGGACATTTCCTCGCTCGACACAGTGTACCGATACGCTATCAAGATTGAGCAAAAGTTTAAACAGAAGAAGTCGAACTTTGGATCTACGAATCCAAAGAAAGGAAAGGTGCCCCTAAACCACAGAGCGAAGAACACAGTCAAGGTGGGGCTACCCAGGACAACTTGCTAAAGCTGCAAGCAAATAACAACACCACGAAGACAAAGAAGAACACGGGAAAATGTTGTGAGTTCCATAAGAGCTCCACTCACAACACAAGTGAGTGTTGGGAAAAGTAGTCACTGGTGGCTAAGTTGAAGGCCTCTGAATCAAATGCATGTTCCAACTTTGAGTCACAACCCGATAAGGGGAATGATAAAGGGAAGCAGATCATTAATGCGGAGCCCAGTGCCACCGTAGCCACCACCAAGATCCAAAAGATTGATCCTGAAGATCTAGAGGAGGCCGAACAACTTTTCCACTCACAGATGTGGGTGAAGGGTTCTCCGCTACAATTCATTGTTGACAGCGGGAGCCAAAAGAACCTTATTTCAGCAGAGGTCATGAAGCGACTGGGCCTAAAGACTATAACACATCCACAACCCTACACCATCAAGTGGATTCACCAAGGACGAGATCTTCGCATCAGCCAACATTGTCACCTTCCCTGCAACATCATGCCCTTCACGAATGAGGTACTATGTGATGTTGCTCCTCTTGAAGTTTGTGATGTATTATTAGGACAACCATACTTGTCAAAGCGACATGTTGTATATGAGTCTAGACCTCGCTCTATGATTATTACTTTGGCTAATAAGTTGTATAGGATACCGGAGGTAGCTCCGCCTACCACCATCTCTTTGATCATTGCAAAGCAATGCAGTAAGATCATTTCCCAGACCAGGAAATTTGTTTTCCTTATGATTCACCCTCATGGCAAGAAGAGGGTTGTGGCTACAGCTTCTAGGCAGGGCTCCTCCGCACAGCTGCAGCAGATGGACAAGGTCATGGAGGAGTACATGGACATTTTCACCTCACCTATAGGGGTACCTCTACACTGTCAGGTCAAGCACTCCATCGATCTGACCCTAGGCGCGTCGCTGTCCAATGGACGAATCTATCGACACTCTGTTTTAGAGAACGATGAGATTAAGAGGTAGAATCAGTAACTATTGCAGAAAGGGCACATCAGGCCAAGATCATCACCCTGTGGAATCCTAATTGTATTGGTACAGAAGAAGGATAGGACCTGGAGACTCTGTATTGACTCTTGGGCGTTGAACAAGATCATTGTTCGGAACAGTTAACAATTTCGCGGATTGATGACCTTTTAGACCAGCTCAAGGGGGCCAAATATTTCATCACGATTGAATTGAAGTCAGGTTATCACCAGGTTCCTATCGAACCCTCTGATGTGTGGAAGACTACCTACATATCCAAGGAGGGTCTTTTCAAATGGTTGGTCATGTCGTTCGAATTGACGAATGCCCTTGCAACCTTCATGAGATTGATGGATGACATCTTGTGACCCTTCACCAATGCACTCATGGTGTTGTATTTAGATGACATCTTGATCTTCAACCATAGTTGGGAAGTGCACCTCTACCATATTCGACAAGTCCTTCAAACCCTGCGACAACACAAGTTGTGTGCTAACTTGGAGAAATTCACTTTTGGCCTGACCCAGGTTCAATATCTGGGGTACATCATTGATGAGATGGGTGTGCATGTGGACCCAACCAAGATACAAGTCATTAGGGATTGGCCAACCCCAACCACTCTAACAGAACTTCGTAGCTTTTTGGGTCTTGCCAATTTCTACCGCAGGTTCGTGTTGGGGTTCTCTCATATCACTTGGCCTTTAAGTCAAGTCACCAAGGGCGAAGTGAAAGCAAAGTTTTTTTGGTTTGAAACCCAACAATAGATGTTTTCTGAGTTGAAGCATTGCCTCTTCTCCGCACCAGTGCTCACATTACCATAACTGCAACAACCATTTGAGATTGAGACAGACGCCTCCGACTATGTTATTGGTGCGGTTCTTACTCAACAGGGGTATCCAGTGGCTTACCACAGTGAGACACTTTTAGACACAATCCGAAAGTATCCCACTTATGACAAAGAAATGCATTCCATTGTGCAGGATTGCCATCAATGGAAGCATTACATTATGGGGAAGGAAACAGTCATCCACACATACCACCGACCCCTATAGTTCATATAGGCACAAGGGAAGTTGCAGAAAGATCGCCATTAGAAATGGTCCACCTACCTACAACAATTCCATTTAAACATTAAGTATAAGAAGGGCAGCACCAATAATGTCGTTGATTACCTCAACCGACCACCAGTCATGGCATTGATCACTGTGCTTGACTCCTATGGTCACGATACTTAGTGGTGGCTGCATCTTTACCAGAGCAATCCAAAATTCGGTAGCACATACCAAACACTCCTGGAAGGGAAGCAAGTTCTGAATTTTCACCTTCAGGATGCATTGTTATACCACCTAGTACACATATGTGTTCCTTCAAGCGAGTGTGCCAAGATGATTTGGGAGGTGCACTATAGTCGGGTTGCTGGACATTTCGGAGTAGAGAAAATTGTGGCGATATTGCAGAAGTATTTTTATTGGCCGAAACTTCATCAGGATGTTGGGAAGTACATTAGATCCTGCACCACCTACGCCATTTCCAAACCAACCATCAAGAAGCAAGGCCTATATACTCCTCTACCTACTCCTAATCGGCCTTGGGAATCTATCTCCATGGATTACATGTCGGGCCTTCTTTCTACTAAGCACGACAATGATTGTGTTTTCATGGTCGTCGATAGATTCTCTAAGATGGCCATCATGGTGGCCTGCAAGAAGAGTATCACAACAAAGACCACTGCTAAGCTCTTCTTTGAGCGAGTGTGGGTACATTTTGGGATCCCATAGCCCATTGTCTCATATCAAGACAAAATATTCCTGAGTGCATTTTGGTAAAGTCTTTGTTCGATGCTGGATACAAAAATTACTAATTCCGCGACTTTCCATCCCCAAACTGACGATCAAACAAAGGTTGTCAACAGGATGATCGTACACATTTTACACATGTACAACTCGAAGCATCCACACACGTGGGTTGAAAGCCTCCCCTATGTCCAACACAGCTACAATAGAGCTATCCATAGCTCAACGAGCCACAACCCCTTTCAAGTAGGGTTGGGATTTATGTCCCATTGATGTGACCATACCGTTTGCAACCACTCAGGCATATTCGACTCACATCCAGTCCGAAGCCAACAGGGCTAACAACTTCATTAAGCACATTCAACACATCCGCCAATAGGTCCATGATATATTGGATAGATCCAATGCTAAGTACAAGTAGCGCCATGATCAACATCGAGTGCCACACAAGTTCCAGGTGGGCGATAAAGTTTGGCTACATTTGCAAAAGGAGCGCCTCGTTGGACCCCACTACAAGCTTCACCCACTCCGATATGGGCCATACACCATCACCAAGGCTGTCAGTGACAATGCCTTCGAGCTCAGCATCCCACTATTCCTTGGTCTGCACCTAGTGTTCAATGTAGACCACCTTCGACCATACTTTCCAGCATTTTTGGACACATCCGACATTGCAGAACAACTCACACCAACAGAGCTCAACCCAGATTACATGGAACAAGCCACAACTAATCAACTCATGACACGCAGATCAAGAACACTCGCCAACATAGGATCCAGCTATATCGAGTTGTCAAAGCAGACCAACTCCTTCACCAGGGCAAGTGGTTCACCAAGGACCAGGTTCAACAGAAATTTCCTCACCTCATGGAGGCTCTACATGCAATGGGGACCATTATCTCCTAAGGGGGGGGGAATGACCCAGTTGGATATTGGTGGCAACTCACCTATTCCACCTAGACCTCCAGTTGGTTTCATCTGTTTCCTTGTTTATTTTAAGCATTTACTATTTTTAGCAGTTTTTTGGGTCCTGAACTTCTGGAGCAATTTTGACCCCCTAAACAACGTTTTTTTTTTTAGGTCCACTATAGGCCTATAGCCATAGGCAGGGGCTTGTCGCAAATATTGTAGTACTCAAAGAGACCTTTCCAACAAGGTATCTTACTCGCCAAACAGAGGTAATATGACCAAGTTATGACCCCGAGAAGTTGGTTGCCCAACTAACCCCAACGGGGCCTACAAACTCTTGGTGTTACATCTCCCGAGGTTAGGGTTTTGGTTGTTTAGGGTTTTATCTTGTTGCTTAATAATAAATAGGCACTTGAGCCTCATTGTAACACAGTTCAGAGGCATGTAGCTGCCACATCCCTTCTCAGAGATAAGCTACCATCACCTGTGCTAGTTTATTTCCATTCTATTTGTAAGCATAGTTCAATATTTTTCTATTAATGAAATGAAGTGTTTTTCTACTGTATCCCTATATTTATGATTATATCTGTAATTTGTTGCATCCCTGTTTAAGTTCGAATCAAGAAAAAGGTGCTCATGCTTCGGAACCAAGCAATCGAGTAGGTTAAAGTGCAGTGGAAGCACTTTGGGCCCGATGAAGCTACGTGGGAGATGTCGGATCAGATGCGAGCTATGTATCCTTCATTGTTTGTTAGTTGAGGCAAAGCAGTTTTGGTATGATGTTTGGTATATGTTTTTGCATATGTTTGGGTGTGATGTTTTGATATATGTATAAGGATGTAAATACTGCCATGAGATATGCTATAAAGCTCCAATAAGCAGTATGGGTGTCATGTTAATACATTTATCATGTTGTTATGTTATCATGATGGTTTTCTTTTCAGTAAGGTGATTATTGTAAATACTGCATCGAGCTATGATATAAAGCTCCATGAGAAATATGTTTTCTTTCCAGCGATTTTGTTGAGGTATATTGTGGTTGAACACCGAGGATGGTGTCCCCCAAGGGGGAGGGTTCTGTTACAACCCTGGTGAAAATTCCATGTAATAAAATTTAAAAAAATAATAACCACGGTTGATGGGACACTTATTCCAAGTTGAATGTTGCGCAAAAAGCATCCTAGTGGGTGTTCATTTAATTTATTATGGCTAAGGAAATTGGCAGAGGCAAAGGATTTGGAAAGAAAAAATGACATTTTTGGCATATTTATTTATGAAAATAATGAAAATTAGGAGAAAAGGAAGGTGAAAGGTCACCGGTTTCATGTGAGAAGGAAAATGAAGAAAAATAATGAAAAATGAAGAAAATAGAGGCCTAATTGATAAAAAGGATTATGAGGATCAGTTAGTACCTTTTGTCAGTTTAGTTTTGGAGCTCTCACTTTTTTCTTTCTCTCTCTCTCACTCTTGGACACTTAGATTTTTCTTGTAGCACTTTGGCATTGGAGCAAGAAAGGAAAAATAAGGCAAGAAGAAGGAACAAGCAAGTGAGGAAGAGCAGGATCAAGCAACTACAACGAGATTCTTTGTAGGTATTGATTTGCATGTGTGATTTCATTGTTAGATTTGGTATGCATGGTATTTCATGTGGTTCTTTTCTGTTATGGCATGGGTTTTGCCTGGTGTGACAGTGTTTTCAGCCTAGCCTTGCCATTTTCGGATAGCCTTGATGAGATGGGTTCTCATACTTTGGTTGAGTTGGATTTCCAGATGGATTCAAATTTGAGTGAGGTGGATCTCCGAAATGACAAACACATGGCCTAGTGGTCCCTGAACCATATTGTGGATCACGGTAAAGTTATTCGCCTTGTGGTCCCTGAACTAGAATGTGGATCACAGTAAAGCAACTGGCCTATTAACCCTTGAGCCAGACTGTGGGTTGCAGTAAAGCCATGATTGTGTGCCTCAGTGGGCCTAGGAATCCTTCTCGGTGAATGGAGAGATATACAGTAAAGACAAGAGGTGGATTACTCTCCGTTGGGCCTAGTAGTCCTGGGATGGGATGTATGATAAATCCTAGAGAGTGGGTCTCAGTGTAGGGCCTAGTGATCCTTGGATCAGACTGTGGATTACGATAAAGCCTGAGAGACTAGGAGGCACTAAAATTCCTCACGGTGTAGGTAGAGAACTCTAGTAGCATTCATGCTTGTTTGGTTCTTTTTGGTTGGTTTTGAGTCTCACATTCATGCTTGGAATATGGCATGGGAGTGATTGGCTAAAGAGAGATTTGGCATAACCAATCTATGGTCGGGTGAAACGTGGTAGTCCCATCCCTGGTTGGTTTCTACATTCATTAATGAGGAATTCATTCCCTTGGATTTTCATGTGTAAATGTACTGGTTTATATGTGGATTTTATGGTTGATGTATCCATGGTATTTATGTTGTTAATTTGTTGGTTATTAGCATGTATTTTGACAATGATGATGTATGTCTCTCCTCATGTTTTTACTTGTAAATGAATGAACAATGTATCTATGACATAATAGATGATAATGAAACTAATGATATAAGGGAACAATGCTTCTTGGTGATTCTCAGATAAGTATGATACCTTATGCTTAAATTTGTTGTTTACACTTGTAGATTACATATTTGTGATATGTTTGACGAAATGTTTGTCATGGCTAGTAGGGGTCTAGTCAAAGGCTTGTTCAATTAATTACATTTACATCATCATTTCCTTGTTATGTTTTTGTTTTGAAGGTGTTAGTGAATTATAGGCAGTGATCTAGGCTAAAGTGGTTCAAATCCCAAGGACATTGGTACAAAACTGAGAAAAATAGTCCCTGAACGTTGGCGTGCCATGTCATGGGAGTGTCCATAGCCTCATGGACGTTGTCATGCCCATAGCATGGGAGAGTTCGGAGGTTAATTGGTAAAAAACTCAGTAGGACTGAGGGGCAGGTTGTCGGAAAGGTTGGGATGGCTCCTGAGAGTCTTGTTGTTATTATTGAAGGCCTGTAAGTTATGCTTCCATCAATTCCACTTCCTTAAGGTCACATAGAAGGTTGAATCCCATCATAGTAGCCTCTCATCACATGTTTACCCTAGTTGGTCGGTTACTTGGGTAAATGTGGGAGGAGGATGTTACATCAAAGGTGAGGTTAAATTTCAGTGTGGAGGGGAACCACCATCACTTAACATTTCTAGGGTGAGAATACTACTTCGCAAACTAGAAATGGGGTATTTGGGAGTGCGAAAGATAAAAATAGTGACGGACCTTAGTATTGCAGCAGGAATACTGCGAATCCCAAGGGTCTCAACTTTGATTGTCAACCCGGGGTTCGTACAAACTTAAGAGGGGTTGGCACTATGTGTGTAACATGTAATTATCTTTTTCCTTTGCTAACTTCTATGAAAACACTAAGATGAGATCTAGTTACTGAGAGACCACACTAATTGTCCTATGTTACAAGCAAAATTTAGAATTGCAGGAAATGAAAGGAAATAAGAAAATCTATGTTATCTACATGAAAAGGAAGCAAACCATATTAATTATGAGGAAATAAAATCATATCTATTTTACTATATAGATAAATCAAACTCACAATTGAAATAAAGCATGTAAACAACAAACCCTAATTTTGCTGGAAAAAGACAATTTCTACAAAAAACTAGGTCAAAGAATCTACTTGGTATCTTGGCTTCTAAATTTCATCTTCAGGGTTCCAAGGATGTTGTAACACATCAAAGAAGATTAACCATGAGTTTGATGCAAGTTTAGATGAGTTTTATATGCAAAATGCAAACTACTATGGGAGTCCTTGTTTTGCTATAGGAGATAGTCTAATGAGTAGGAAAATTCACTGAGGATGTGGTTTGAAGGAAAAATGAGCTAAGGGGAGGATAAGAAATGATCAAGCATGTGTTTCCATGACCCCATGTTAATTCAATAACATGCCTTTCCTAAATTTGAGCTTCGACCATTACCTTATATTATCATTCCTCTTTCCACACTCCACTTATTTCTATAAAAATGGTATTTGACCCTAGGCTTTGTTACAACAAAATCTAGCAACCCACTACAAAGTCTCGCTAGGTGACATAGACAAGGTGCAATGGATAAGAGTGTAACCATTGTCACCTTTGTAACTACTCCCCTCTCTTTAGTGAATGATACAATCCAACACAAGGGAAGATTCATTGTTAACGCTTAGGAATCAAATAATCCAAGGACCTTAAGCTAAGTGCTCCTAAGTATTATAAATCCACTAGAGAAAGGTATAACACATTATGGTTTGAGGTGGATGGAGTAAATTCTAGATTTAGGTTCAAGGGAGCTATTGGTCAATCTAAAGACTATGGTTGACCCAAAGAGTCCCAAATAGGTTTCATGAACACACCAAATCAAGAAAATACCCAAGGATACTACAAACAAGGGTTTCAAACCAACAAATTGCAACAAAACAATAGTTTATAGTAATTACCTATTTAGTTGCCATGAAAATAGTTATTAAACTATGATAAATGAAGGCTAAATTAGGGAATAAACTAAGGACAAAGTTACAACAAATTTGACGATTAATCAAGTATATAACACCAAATAAAAGTGTGATGTTAGCCCTAGAAAATGGCTAAAAATGCATGAAAAACTTCAATTTTGCTTCTCTGATGCACTTTTTCAACAATGTTTAACCCTAAGTCAAACGTGAACAAGTCATTAAATGTTGAAAATATAATATTGTATTGTAATTTAGCCCTACTTTACCATGAAATAAAAAGATTTACGATTTTTATATTTTAAAAGAATATCACAAGAGAGATGGACTAGGTCCTTCTTAATCTAGAGCATATGAAGTCTAGGATACAAACAATTTTAGGGTTTCATTGGAGTGATTCGAGGTCCAAATAAATAGAATTACCTACGTTTTGATATTTAGGTACTCAATTTTCCATATGATCAAGGGAAAGAAAAACCTCTCTTTATTCCTCAAATACTTGGAGGAAGGGCTTACCTCAACAAGGGTCAGTGAAGCAAATACAAAATAAGCTAACTTGGCACAAGAACATTAATCCTATGGAACATAATACCAAGATAAAGAAAATAAACTATCTTCACCATGAAACATCCAAGATCTGTCATAAGCATTCGTGAAAAGAGATCCCACCACATCACAAATCTACTAAATGGAAGTCGTTCAACTAGGCCTCCATAGTGCACAAGAGAGAAGGATTGCTAATTGAGGGAAATTTTGATCAAAGTGTGAGAATCATCTAAGAGGAAAATCAAATTCCTATCTACATTAGGACAACAAAGTCGATTTAGCCCTCATTTCCTCTAAGAGCCCCTTAAAAAAGTTATCCATGATACAAGGTGGATAGGTCATCAAGTTTATTGCAAAAGATAGCCAAACTAATAAAATAACATAAAAATGAGCCTCAATTAACCCACACATGCAAGTATAAAAGCCTACAAAGGTGACAACATCATCCAAAATGCATGTCTCTCCTTGAAAAAGTGCAAGGGATGTCGAAAGAGGTTTGTCTCATCCTTGTCATGTTTCCTCATCCAAATCGTGCCAAGTCACCAAAAGTCTCTCAATCCCAATGTCATCCTTTAGAAACCTCATGTCATCATCAAATGAATCACAAGGGTGGTTTCATCACGTTAAGACATGGCACAACTATGATATAAAGTGTAAACTGCCCTCTAAAGGGGTCCCAAGTCACCATCATCACCAATCATTGTCAAAATAAGAGCAATGTCCATCAAGGAAGTACAATGCCATCCTTGGAGCATCTTGTCATCTTTCAAGCACACCTAATCTCCAAGTATCGTCCTAGTCTGGATCATCAACATCCAAAGTTTTGAGGTTGAGGGAAGGTATCATCAATTGTGTCAAGTCACACCCAAGGTCAACATCCCTCAAAAGGTGCCCAACATCCTCTATCAAACTGCTTTGTTTCATCATCAAAATTATTGGACATCATCTATGAAGAGCTAGAGAAGAACCATATTATCCCTTGAAGGATCATATGTGCATCTAGAAGAATCATCTACATGCATACTCAAGGAATAAAGTGAGATCAACACCATGGGTATAACAACCATAAGAGAATCAAGGTGGACCATATTCAATGTCAAAACCATTAAAATACTTGACACGAGTATCACCTTCAAATGTATTACTAGCTTATAATTGTATACAAGTTACCAGATTTAGGTATGGGAGGATTGTCACATGATTCTATTAGGTGCTCCAACCCTTTGGGGAGAAATAGTTCCTGGGCTAATTCTTTCAAATTATAGGTGTTATGGCTTAGGGTTTACTTCATGAAAGGTGTTATAGTCTTATACTAGGTTATGTAAACCAATTTTCCATGAGCATCGTTGTAGAGGGAACATGAGCTGCATAAGTTACCTTCCCTCACCTTTATTTTACCAAGCCCTCATATTTGCCTTTTTCTTTCTTGCTTTGGCTTGTTTAACAAGCTTCATTGATCTATCAAGTAATAATGATGATATAATCCTCCCTTAATTATGGGTAACTCATCACTTCAATGGGGTCAGGATGTTCCTTAAGAGTTCCTTTTACTTTGATAGTTGTGATACACATGGATACCCTTAGGGACAAGTGACTATATAAGAGGGTGTAGAGCTTAAATTATAATTAGATTTTTGTTCCTTTACATCCCTTTACATTCTTTTCCATTTTGATATTTGACTAATGTTATTTCTTTTCTTATGGTTGCATCAACCTTGTGTATTTCCAACCCGTTCTTTCCATAATACAAGGTCAACGGAGAACCAATACGACTGACTAGAAACAACTAATCAAAGATGGGATAACGAAATGAGGGAAATGATGACAAGTGTTAAGTATGAATAACATGGAATGTATCATCATCAAAGCCTCATATTTATGCCCCTCCTAAGAAGTGAAAGAAAGACCCTAAGGAAGGTCACATTGAACTAAGGGCAAATGATAACCACCAAGCTGAAATAAGTGAACAAGTACACAACCAACAACTATCTATAATCCATTTTCAACATGAAATCCACGCTAGAATGCCTTAAGCATTAAATGAAAGCACTTGAATGCAAAAATAGATGACGTACTCAGTGGATGACCCACCTCAGTGCATGAGCGGGCTAGACCAATGAATGTACTGAATAAGGAATGGGAAAGAGGCATCCAAGGTTGGATATATCTGGATCATAATATGGGTTATTAGCTAGTAAGTTGCATCATATGAGAAAAAAATTCTCCTAGGTTAACCCATATATGTCGATGGGTAACAAGCCTCAACTAATTGTCATTCACATCTTTGAATTCCTCTTGTAACCTCTCCTAACTCACATAGAACACAACATTCAAACTAACAATGAAATTTATGCATGGCTACTTTATGACCAAACCAAACAGATTATTCAATTGGCTTCACTCTACATAGTGCCTAAAATCCTAGACTATTCACTTCAAATGAGTTCTCCCTAAAGCCCCCAACATAACTATTAGAACTTGCAAGAACAATAATTCCCAATGTCTAACTAGAGGCCAAATTAATGTAAACAACCTTCAAGAAAATGAAAATTAAACCACTTGTGATCTCTAGTCACTAGAGTTATAACAATCCCCAACATAGTGGGTAGTGAATGACGTGGTATAAGAGTTTGTGGGGCCCTTAACTACATGCTTACTCTCACATACATGAAACGTCACATGATATGAATGGGAATAACCACTGAAAGGATGCATAACACATATATGTCATGGAAAGGGGAATGGAATCATCCCTCCCATTTCTACTTAAATTGACTTCACCTAAGCTCGCTCTCTCATTGACTTTAGTGTCAGTACATGAAATGAAAATTTAAAGGATTTGGAAAAAAAAAATTGTTTCACAATCTTTCACTAAATTTTAAACTTTATTTATGAACTTCGCTAAATAAGGGTGACTCTTGTCAAATCAAATGATAGTGCTAAGTGTTAAATGATTATAAGAGAATCTCTAAAAACTATAGCTTGTTTTATTCCCTTGGCCTTGAGCACTGACCCTTGGTAGATTTCCAACACCTTTTTCCACATTTGTTTGATGTGATTCCAAGCTCCCAACCAAAGTTAACTTCTTGTTGTCCACTGGGATTTAATACTCCCTTCCCCCGTGCTCTTTGTCGCCCCTAAGTGTGTCAATTTTATTAAATAATATATTCACAAAAATTGTCTAAAACAAAGTAATTTTACTTCTTAATTTACTAATACTACAAATTCATCTTCAAATATTCTATATAATATATATAAATTTTGTTAGTTTTTATAGCATCGGATGGTGTTATAGTCTCAAACTTTGTGGAGAGGCTAAAACACATGAGTTCTCTAGAACCCTTCTAGAAACCCCCACTAGAAATAGCTCAATTAAATTAATTGACCATCATTTAAAATTTTACTAAGTCTAACTTAGGAAAACTGGTTAATAAATAGTAATTAATTGAGCAAGGTGATAATTCTCTACAAACTCACATTAATCGACTTAGAGAATATCTCAACCATCGATTAAGTTTTAATCGTCGCTATTTAAGTCTCAACTAGAGATTATAAGAAGAGGTTGATGGGTAGATGGAAAACACACCAATGCAAATACACAGTGATCTAGATAGTTCAATTTTCCAACGTAGGTGATTTAGCAGGGGCTATTGAGTCAAAGATTGAGTAGCATGTGGCAGAGGGGTAGAATAGCATATTTTCGAAGGAGTTTCTAGTTCCTAAAGAGTCGAGAGAGGAGGTCATATTATTTCTGTAGGAGTTTATGTAGGGTCTGCACAGAGCCTCAAAGAGGAAGTTTGATTTAGTTGAGTTGGAGGTGGATTCATTTGCCATAGGCTGGGAACATTTCCTAAAGGTCGGGAGGATCATTTCTAGAGTAGCAATAAGAAGAATAAGTTGAGTAGCAGAGGTTCTGATCTGAGCGAGTCATAGGCTGCACATGGGTGACACAAAAGCATGCGCAAGGGGCTTAGATGACTGACTTAGTGTTGTTAGATTGAATTGAGATTGCTTGAGGAGGAGGGTAAACTCCCTCAAATATTTTTGCCAGTATTTATCTTAGATAGAAATGCCAGTTTGGCGCCCATTTAATTATACTTATAATTACTGCTGCATAATAATAATAAAACCCTTATCTGTTGCACCGGTTTTCCCGCATTAGGCTTTTTTGGGGGCAATTGTCCAAAAATAACAATGTCAAAATTTTGTGTGTGTGCTTATAATTCTCAATTTCTAGCATTTTATGTTCCACAATGTTTTTATGGTGAATACTGCAATTGTGATTTTATTCATTGTTTGTTGTAGTAAATAAACTGCATAATCAAATTTACACTTAGAATAATAATTTCCAGTTGTTGCAATAGTAGAAATTTTCACATGGTATCAGAGCACAATTGATAGACAAGAGGCTCAAAGATGAAGAGGGAAAATTTTGTGGCTCAGAGGGAGCAGTAGCACAAATTTCCCAAGTGCAAATTGTTGGACAAGGTTTGATTTTCTAGTTGTAATCGGTAGGAAAATTTGATTTGTCCAATAAAGTGATTCCAACAGGAAAAGGTGAGTATCACATTATTTTTGCAGTGTTGATTTCTTGTCCAAGCACAGAATGGTTTTAAAGCAGTTTACAATAGCAAAATCAACGTCAAGCGGAAGAGAAATTATATACACATAGGGAGTTTCTCTTAGAGGGTTTCTAGTTTCATAAATCCAAAACTTTTCCAGTTGCAGCAGGCAGATTTTCTCACTCTGTAGGGAGTGCAAATAGTTGTAGTAGCACCCAAGCAGATGAAAGAGGGAGATTTCCGTCCCAAGTTGATTTTTTATAGTGATGGCTTCAAAAGGACTTCGAGATCAGGCTAGGTTAGAGGGTGCATCGAACTATTGCATTTGGAAGGCTGGGATGACATTCCTACTAGACGATTATGGTCTGAAGATGTACGTGGAACAAGTTGTATCCATACCTACATATGCATACCAGCTAGTGAATTACAATAAGGAGACGACCAAGGTGAATAGGTTGACTCTCCACAGGATTTGAGATCATATAGTCTCACACTTAACGTCTAAGAACAAAACCAAAGAAATGTGGGATGCTCTCGCATCACTTTATCAAAATCCTTCCGAGCAGCGGAAGATGTTCTTGAAGCCAAAGATGAGGAATGTTCATATGTTGAAGGGTGAAGGCATTAGCCCATTTCTCACTAGAATTCAATATATCTGGGATGAGCTTGCAGTTGTAGGAGAGTTGCCTAACCGTACAAAACTTGTGCATGTGGTCCTCAACAGTGTCACCGAGGAATGGGATAACTCCGTTTATGGCATTTTAGGACAAGATCAGTTCCCTGGGTGGGACCAAATGTGGGAAAATATCACTCAAGAGTAGATGAGACGAACTCTAGTAAAGATCTCCATCAACGGTAATAATAGTAAAGGATGAAAGGGTGTGAAGGAGGAAGAAAATGTGGCCCTTGCATCAAAAGGGAAAGAAAAAGGTCCCAGTCTATTAGTTTTTGCAGCATCATATGTGTTCTATTCTCAAACTTTATGGAGAGGCTAAAACATAGGAGTCCTCCAAAATCCAGAAATCGTTTATGGATATTCCACCTAAAGATAGCTCAATAAAATTAACTAACCATCATTTAAATTTTTCCTAAGTCAAACATAGGAAAATTGGTTAATTAATAGTAATTAATTGAGAAAGTAAAAATTCTCTAGAAACTCACACAGATCGACTTGGAGATGATCTCAACCATCGATTAATTTTTAATCATGGTCGTTGAAATCTCAACTGGAGATTATAAGAAGAGGTCGATGGGTAGATTGAGAACATACCAGTGCAGATAATTAGTGATCTAGAAAGTTCGATTTTCCAATGCAGGTGATTCAGCAAGAAAGATCGAGTCAGAGATCAAGTAGCAGGCGGCAGAGGGGAAAAGTAGCAGATTTTTTGAGGAGATTTCCAGGAAGAGTCAACTGAGAGAGGGATGAGTTTCCTCAAGGAACTGTGCAAGGCTTGCGCAAAGGGTTTTTGGGGAGAGTTCGATTCAGCTAGAGGAGGAGTCGATTCAGTTGGTGGATGTTGAGATAAATTGCAGGAGTCTAAGAGAGTCACTTTGCAAGGAAGAGACAGTCAGAGTTGTAGGATTTAGTTAGTTTTGAAGGCAAAACAGATAGAGCTTGCGCAAGTACTGCACAGAAGTTCACGTAGGGGCAGTTCGTACAACCCAGTTTGACCATATTTTAGAGCAGAATCAATTGTGGTGTTGAGGTATTTGCCTCATAGATATTTTGTCATTATTTCTCTCATATTGGATTGCCAATTGAGCATCCATTAATTGTACTTAGATTTTTTGTCTCTACATAATAATAAAACCCTCATTTGTTGCACTAGTTTTCCTGCATTGGGTTTTTCTTGGGGAAATTTGTCCAAAAATAACAGTGTCAAAATATTTGTGTGTGTGTGCTAGCATTTCTCAGTTTCTAAAATTTTATTTTCCGCGACGTATTTATAGTGAAAATTGCATCTGTGATTTTATTCGTTATTTTTCGTAGCAAATAACTGCTTAATAATTAACTAGTTAGAAGAATAACTTCCAGTTGTTGCAATAGAGTATAAATTTTCACTTGGTATCAGAGTAAGATTGACGAACAGGAGGCTCAAAGACGAAGAGGGAGAAATTTGTTGTTCAGAGGGAGCATCAGTACAATTATTCCAGGGGTTGCACAGTGCCTAGCCAGGTAGTGCGAATTACTAGACATGGTTCGATTTTCTAGTTGTAGTTGGCAGGAAAGTTAGATTTATCTAGGGAATTAATTCCAATAGGAAGAAGAAGCAACAATTCAAATTTTTCGCAAAGTATATTTCTTGTTTGGGCAGATTAGGGTTCTACAACAGTTTATAGTAGCAGAATCAGTGTGGGTAGGAAGAGAAATTGCACACACAACAGGGGTTTCTCTTAGAGAGTTTCTAGTTTCAGAAATCCAAATTTTCCTAGTTACAGCAAACATATTTTCTCATTCCAGGAGGGAGAACGAATAACAATACTAGCAGTTGAGCAGGTGAAAGAGGGATATTTCCAACCTAGGTTGAGTTTTTTGCAGTGATGGCTTCAACAGGACTCCGAGATCAGGATAGATTAGAGGGTGCATCGAATTATTGTATATGGAAGGCCACGATGGCATTTCTGCTAGACGAGTATGGTCTGAAGATGTACGCATAATGAGTTGTAGTCGTGCCTATAGATATAGACCAACTAGCGACTTACAATAAGGACATGGCCAAGGTGAAGCGGTTGATTCTCGATGGAGTTCGAGATCATATAGTTTCACACTTAGCGGCCAAGAATATGACTGATGAAATGTGGGATGCTCTAGCATCAGTCTATCAAAATCCTTCCAATTAGTGGAAGATGTTCCTAAAGGAAAAGATGAGGAATGTTTGTATGCAGAATGGAGAAGGCATTGGCCCCTTTCTCACTAGAATTCAAGATATCTGGAATGAGCTTATAGTTGTAGGAGAGTCGCCCAACCCTACAGAACTTGTGTATGTGTTCCTCAACAATGTCACCGAGGAATGGGAGAAATTTGTCCTAGGCATTCTGGGACAAGATCAGTTGCCTAGGTGGGACCAGATGTGGGTAGATCTCACACAAGAGGAGATGAGGCAAAATTTAGTAAAGAGATCCATAAGCGACAATTGTTGCAAAGGGTTGAAGGGTTTGAAGGAGGAAGAAAATGTGGCCCTTGCATCGAAAGGGAAAGCAAAAGGTCCCAAGCTGTTAGTTTTTGTAACATCAAATGGTCTTCTAATCTCAAACTTTGTGGAGAGGCTACAACATAGAAGATCTCTAAAACCCTGAAATCGTTTATGGAAATTCCACCTACAGATAGCTCAATTCAATTAATTGACCATCATTTAAATTTTTCCTATTTCTAACTTAAGAAAATTGGTTAATTAATAGTAATTAATTAAGAAAGGTGAGAATTCTCTAGAAACTCACACAAATTGATTGGAAGATGATCTTAACCATCAATTAAGTTTTAATCATGATTGTTGAAGTTTAAACTGGAGATTATAAGAAGAGTTCGATGGGTAGATGGAGAACAGACTAATGAAGATACTCAATGATCTAGATAGTTCGATTTTCTAGTGCAAGTGATGCAACAGGAGAGATCGAGTAGAATGTGGCAGAGAGGCAGGGTAGCATACTAAGCGAGGGACGAGTTTCCTCAAGGAACTATATAAGGCCTGCGCAGAGGGTTTCTGGGGAGAGTTAGATTCAGCCAGAGGAGGAATTTATTCAGTTACTAGAGGCCGAGATGAATTCCAAGAGGCCAAGCAAGTCACTTTCCGAGGAAGAGATAGACAAAGCTGCAGGATTCAGTGAATTCAGGAGGCAGAGCAGATAAAGCCTGCGCAAGCACTGTGCAGAGGCTCATGCAGGGGCAGTTCGTACAACCTAGTTTGGCCAGATTTCAGAGTGAAATCAGTTGTGGTATTGAGGTTTTGCCTCACAAATATTTCATCAGTATTTCTCTCTTATTGGATTGCCAGTTGAGCATCCATAGGTTGTACTTAGAATTTCTATTGTTGCATAATAATAAAACCCTCATATGTTGCACCAGTTTTCCCGCATTGGGTTTTTCTGAGGTCATTTGTCCAAAAATAATGGTGTCAAAATATGTGTGTGTGTGTGCTAGCATTTCTCAATTCCCAACATTTTATTTTCTATAGCCTTTTTACAGTGAAAATTGCAGTTGTGATTTTATTTGTTATTTGTCGTAGCAAATAAATTGCTTAATAATTAACCAGTTAGAAGAATAATTTCTAGTTGTTGCAATAGGGTATAAATTTTCACATGGTATCAAAGCAAGGTTGATGGATAGGAGGCTCAGAGATGAAGAGGGAGAAATCTATTGTTCAAAGGGGGCAACAATATGCTTTTTCTAGGGGTTGCGTAATGCCTAGCCAAGTAGTTGGAATTGTTGGCCAAGGTTCGATTTTCCAGTTGTAGTTGGCAGGAAAGTTTGATTTGTTTAGGGAAGTAATTCCAACAGGCAGAAGAAGCAGCAACTTAGCATTTTTGCAGAGCAAATTTCTTTTTTGGGCACAACAAAAGCAGCGTCGGGTGGAAGAGAAATTGCACACATAGATGGAGTTTATCTCAAAGGGTTTCTAGTTTCAAAAATCTGATTTTTTTGTGTTGCAGTAGGCATATTTCTCACTCTATGAGGGAGTGTGAATAGCAGTACTAGCAACCAAATAGGCAAAAGAGGGGGATTTCCAACCCAGGTAGAGTTTTTTGCAATGATGGCTTCAACAGGACTCCAATATTAGGATAGATTAGAGGGTGCATCGAACTATTATATCTGGAAGGCCAAGATGGAATTATTGCTAGACGAGTATGGTATGAAGATGTACGCAGAACGAGTTGTACTTGTGCCTACAAATGCATACCAACTAGCGAATTACAATGAGGAGATGTCCAAGGTGAAGTGATTGATTCTTGACGAAGTTCAACATCATATAGTCTCAGACTTAACGACCAAGAATATGACCAAAGAAATGTGGGGTGCTCTCGCATCACTCTATCATAGTCTTTTCGAACAATAGAAGATGTTCATGAAGGACAAGATAAGGAATTTTTGTATGCAGAAGGGTGAAGGAATTAGCCCCTTTCACACCAGAATTTAGGATATCCGAGATGAGATTACAATTGTAGGAGAGTCGCCTAACCCTACAAAACTTGTTTGTTTGGCCCTCAACAATGTCATCGAGGAATGGGAGAACTTCGTCTAGGGCACTCTAGGACGAGATCAGTTGTCTGGGTGGGACCGGATGTGGGAAGATCTCATGCAAGAGGAGACGAGGTGAACTCTAGTAAAGAGCTCCATCAACAGAAAATGATTGAAGGGTGTGGAGGGAGAAAATTTGGCCCTTGCATCGAAAGGGAAAGAAAAAGGTCCCAGTCAGGGACAAGGTTTGCAGGGAAAGAAGAAGGATCTATCCAAGATCAAGTGCTTCAAGTGTGGCGACTTTGGCCACTATAGTACTCAATGTCCTGAGAGGAAGAAGGACAAAAAAGAGAAGCAAGATCAAGTTACAACACCCGTAGAGATAGACCAATTGTCCTCCAAGTTAGAGGAACAATTCTCTTTACATGCAGTTATACCTCCAGGTGAGAGGTGAGCTGACATTGAGTTATATACCTTAGAGTTGCACAGAGTTGGGCAGGGTCCATAGAGGATCAACAATTGTAGTTTACTCCTCACATGGATCATTATCCTTGCTGTAGGTACCCACAGGATTCGGTAGCAGAAGGATCAGCGTCAATTGGGGCAATTAGTTCTAGAGTGACAGTTGCAGACTAGTTGCAGTCAAATATCAAGAGGCGCAGAGCAGTGTTGGTAGCAATGTAAGAGGAACAATGCAGATTCAACAACAACACAAATTTCCCAATAAACAGTGCAGAGGGTAGTAGCAATCAGAGACTCATGAGGCAGAGACAGAACAAACGCACAATAGATTTTGTATTTTGGATACTTCTTAGTTGCAGTAGTTGTATTAGAAATAAAAATAGTGAGAGGGAGTATTAGTTGGCTTGCAGTACAGATGCAGAGTTAACAACAATACAATTTGTATAGTGTAGTGTCAGCAGCAGCATAGATGCAACATGGTTCAACTATAATTTTGGATGCAGATGAAACAAAGTTAGCGCAGTAGTTGATGGACAATGATAGGCAACTACAATTGTCAGACATCAGTAGCATGTAGTGTTGTAGTAGTGAAACGCTAGAGAACACCTTCCTTTCTAAGAGGGACTATTAGTTTTTGTAGCATTGGATGGTGTTCTAATCCCAAACTTTGTGGAGAAGCTAAAACACAAGATTTCTCCAAAACCCATAAATTGTTTATGAAAATTCCACCTAGAGATAGCTTAATTAAATTAATTGACCATCATTTAAATTTTTCTAAAGTCTAACTTAGGAAAATTGGTTAATTAATATTAATTAATTGAGAAAGGTGAGAATTCTCTAGAAACTCACATGGATTGACTTTGGAGATGATCTCAACCATTGATTAAGTTTTAATCATGACCGTTGAAGTCTCAATTGGATATTATAAGAAGAGGTCGATGGGTAGATGGATAACATAACAATGCAGATACTCAGTGATCTAGACAATTCGATTTTCCAATGCAGGTGATTCAACAAGAGGTATGGTGGCAAAGGGGAAGAGTAGCAAATTTTTGAAGGATATTTCCAATCCCAAAAGAGTGAGCTGAGAGAGGGACAAGTTTCCTCAATGAATTGTGCAAGGCTTGTGAAAAGGGTTTATGGGGAGAGTTTGATTCAACCAAAGGAAGAGTTGATGTAGTTGTTGGAGGTTAGGATAAATTCCAGGAGGCCAAGCGAGTCACTTTCCGAGGCAAAGACAGACAAAAATGCAAGATTCAGTGAGTTTCGAAGGCATAGTAGATAGAGGTTGCGCAAGCAATGTGTAGAGGCTCACGCAGGGACAGTTTATACAACCTAGTTTGGCCAGATTTCGAAGCACAATCAGTTGTGGTGTTGAGGTATTTTCCTCACATATATTTTTCCAGTATTTCTCTCAGATTAGATTGCCAGTTGAGCATACATAAATTGTTCTCAAAATTTATGTTGTTGCATAATAATAAAACCCTCATATGTTGCACTGGTTTTTCCGCATTGGGTTTTTCCGAGGACATTTGTCCAAAAATAATAGTGTCAAAATTTTTGTGTGTGTGCTAACATTTCTCATTTTCCAATATTTTATTTTGTGTTGTGTTTTATAGTGAAAATTGCAGTTGTGATTTTATTCGTTTTTTGTCGTAGAAAATAAATTGCTTAATAATTAACCGGCTAGAAGAATACTTTCCAGTTGTTGTAATAGAGTAGAAATTTCACATGGACATGGACAAGGCTCGTAGGGAGAGAAGAAAAAGAAGAAGGATCTATCCAATATCAAGTGCTTCAAGTGTGGCAAGTTTGGCCATTACAATACTCAGTGTCCTTAGAGGAAGAACGACAAAAAGGAGAAGCAGGATAAGGCGACAACATTTATAGAGATAGACCAGTTGTCCTCCAAGTTGGTGGAACAATTCACTTTGTATGCAGTTGTACCTCCAGGAGAGAGATTGGGAGACATTGAGTTCTAGACTCCAGAGTTGTGCAGAGTCAAGAAGGGTCCATAGAGGAGCAACAGTTGCAATTTACCCCTCAATGGGCCCACAATATTTAGTAGTAGGAAGATCAATGTAAGTTGGTGCAGTCAGTTAAAGAGTGACAGTTACAGACTAGTTATAGTCAGAGGATGTGAGGCACATAACAATTTTGATAGTAGTGTGGGAGGCATAATGCATAGTCAACAACAACACATATTTCCCAGTGGACAGTCCAGAGGATAGTAGCAGTCAAAGACTCAAGAGACAATTGCAGCACAAAGACACAGTTGATTTAGTATTTTGGATACTTCTCAATTGAAGTAGTTGTAGTAGCAGCAACAACAATGAGAAGGAGTATTAGTTGGGTTTCAATGTAGACGCAGGGTTGGCAGCAATACAGGTTGTACGATATAGTGTTAGTAGCAGCACAGATGCAACATGGTTCAACTACAAACAATAACAAATGAATCAGGGTTAGCGCAATAGTTGATGGATAGTGGCAAGCAACTACAATTATCAGACATCAACGACATGTGTGGAGGATGATACAGAGACAAGGTGTTGTAGTAGTGCAGCGCTAGAGAGCACCTTCCTTGCTAAGAGGGAGTGCTATTTTTTGTAGCGTTAGATGGTGTTCTAGTATCAAACTTTGTGGAGAGGCTAAAACACATGAGTTCTTCAGAAGCCATAAATTGTTTCTCGAAATTCCACCTAGAAATAACTCAATTAAATTAATTGACCATCATTTAAATTTTTCCTAAGTCTAACTTAGGAAAACTGGTTAATTAATAGTAATTAATTGAGCAAGGTGATAATTCTCTAGAAACTCACACGGATCGACTTGGAGATGATTTCAGCCATCGATCAAGTTTTAATCATGGTCGTTGAAGTCTCAACTGGTTATTATAAGAAGAGGTTGATGGGTAGATGAAGAACACACTAGTGCAAATACTAAATGATCTAGACAATTTGATTTTCCAGTGCAGGTGATTCAGCAAGAGAGATTGAGTATTAGGTGGCAGAGGGGCAGAATAACATATTTTTGGAGGAGTTTCCAGTTTTGAAAGAGTTAGGAGAGGAGGTCTTATTATTTCTCCAGGAGGTTGCGCGGGGCCTCAGAGAGGTAGTTTGATTTAGCTAAGTTGGAGGTGGATTTAGTTGCAAAGGCCAAGAACATTTCTAGAAGGTTGAGAGAATCGTTTCCAAAGCAGTAGCAGGAAAAACAACTTAAGTAGCATAGGTTCTGAGTTGAGCGAGTTACAGGTTATGTAAGGGTGACGCAGAAGCCTGCGCAGGGGGCTTGGATGACTGATTTAGAGTTGTCAGATAGAATCGAGATTGCTTGAGGAGAAGGGTAAAATTCCTTAGATATTTTTATCAGTATTTCTCTTAGATAGAAACGTCAGTTTGGTGTCTATTTTATTGTACTCAGAATTACTGCTGCATAATATTAATAAAACCCTCATTTGTTGCACCGATTTTCCCATATTGGGTATTTTCAAGGAAAATTGTCCAAAAATAACGGTGTCAAAAATTTTGTGTGTGTGCTAACAATTCTCAGTTTCCAACATTTTGTTTTTAACAATGTTTTTATGGTGAATATTACAGTTGTGATTTTATTTGTTGTTTGTCGCAGCAAATAAACTACATAATTAAATTTACAATAGAAGAATAATTTCCAATTGCTGCAATAGTAGAAATTTTCACAAATATATATATAAAATAAATTGTTTATCCATGAAAACATTAATCAATATATTACAATCAAAATTAATGGGAAATAAGAAAATCAATTCTGATAGAAATACTTGGGACTATTTTGTTTTCAAATTCCAACCTTTTCACTTTTGTTTAAAATTTTCAGATGTGAATTAAAAATGTTATGTTTTAATGTTCCAAATTCTAACAAGCACTACGTAGTAGCAGCAAGTCTCTGTCGCTTTGTTTATATAATGTTTTATTTAAAAAAAGGTATAAATACATAAATATTTCACCAATAATATATATTAATAAAAGTTACAATTAAAAAATATTTGATTTGATGGTACATTGTATTAACTAAACCAAATATATAAACGAAAATGTATAGCGCACATCCATGCCACATGTCATATTTAATGATTGGATAAGATCGTGTAGGTGATAAGTATTGTCCACAAATCGCAGAGATAATAAATCAAATGATTGTTTTTGGAATTTTGCAATCTAATTCTAACTAAATTGTAATTTTTTAGTTTTTAAAATGTACTTTAAAATTTTACAAATTAAATAACAAGAAAATTTCTACCAAATTTTTGACAAAAAATCCCAGGAAGGAACCATTTTGTTTCATTTTGGCCAAACCATTCCATAGAGGCGAAGAAACAACTCAACGAAGGGAAGGGAATGCATTGGATTGCATGAGTCCAAAGTCATCATGTTGGTAGTTGGAGAACAATGACATAAGGACAAAGATGATAGCTAGTTGGGCCTAAACGTCATCGGTTTGTTCCGCTTCCATTGTTGGAAACCTGCCTGCAACCCACTTCTCGATTTTTGGCATTCATTTGCAGTTCCTCTCACCTCCCTTCCTAGGAAGGGTAGTTATGTTGCGTATTTCCATCAAGGTCAGATGCAATAGGTAATTTTGTATTGTTTATGTGGTTTTGTGTTATCCCAAAATCCAACTTGTTGAAATTTTGATCCATACAAGCCATTTTGCCCTTGAATTTGTTGAAGTTAGAGCCAAATGTAGTTCAGTAGCAAGTTTTGATGCTCATTTTGGTGAATAATGTGTTAAAATCCATCTAGATGCTTTCAAATTAAACAGGTCATTACATCTCTGAAGTTGGACAATGATCAACTTGTCCTTAGTAACCCAACCGAGAGCTTGAACCAAAAGAAAGTTGCCATGTATAATTTGCTGACATATTTTCTGGAAATTGTTGGAATTATAGTGGTATGATGCTTGCTCATAACCAAGACACAATAATGGGGCATTATATTACCTATAGGTGATCCAGGTGGCTCCAAAAATGCTTAGAAATAAAAGTGGCCTTGAAAAAAAACTAAAAATCAAATTCATTGAATTGAAGTGAAACCAGGACCAGATCGTAGCGCTCGTCGTCTTGATTCCAACGACGTAAATGACACTCAAATCCAAGTTCGTATGCTCAAAATATAACCGGTCAAAGTTTTGGTCAAATTGGGCAAGTGACAATCACTAATAAAGCAACAATTTGACAAATAATCGACACACAAAATCTGATGATCGGAAAAGCAAATTTGTCCCCTCCTTAATTTTGTTGTGTCAAATTTTTTAACCAACATTATTATATAAAAATAAATAAAATAATCAACAATGTTATTAGAAAAAATAAAATTATAAAAGGCGGCCGGCGGAACCGCCCAACCAAACACATCATTCATATATTGTGGTCGGCGGACAATTATGTCAACCCACCCTTTCACAGTTAGTGTTAAAAAAAGGTTGGCGGGTATCGAACACATATCAACCGCCGACCGACCCACCATCAGCGACCCTTCCAATAAACAATACGCATTACCATGGCAACTCCAAAACAACGATTAAACAAACTCAATAATTTATTAACAAATTATTTTTCCACATTATTATTAACAATTTTATTATAATAACAATTGAAAATAAACATAAATTTCAAATGTATTATTATTCTGCTTTATTAATAATTAATAATATTTAGTTACTTATTTTTAGGTAAATATTATCATTAATCAATTTTAACATCATACAATAAGCTTTTAAATCATTCACTTAAAACAATTTTTTCATTAATCAGATCAAACTTTCTCATCCAGTTCTATTATATAATAACAAAAACAAAAAGATACATGTCATTCCATTTAACGGTTTAATACGTATCATTCATCTTGAAATAAAAGTAGATATTAAAATAGACTGCATTTAAAATATCTGGTAATTTAAAATGTGAAAGAATAAGAATAGAGTTAGTATTTGATGTAGATTGAATATAGGAATTTAATAATAAGAGAGCAGGTAATACATATGTAACAATCCCACATGGGGAGGAGCTTCTCACGTTGGGTTTTTGTATTCTTTTATAAAATATGACTCATGAACGCGATGGAATTATAGATTTTCTCTTTAAAAGATATCGAGGTTGTTTAAGCATGAAATATATTATTTATTTTAATTTATTTAAGACAATAAATATATTTAATTTTAAAATATTGTTTTCCTGACATATTAATAAATGAGATATTTTTATTTTTTAAAGTTATTTAATCTCGAAACTGATTATTTATATTCACTTAATTTTAAAATAATTTTTTTTGAAATAATTTTTTTCTTTTCTAAGTTAAGCTAATTCTATTATTGAAAACATATTGTATACTGAGGCTTTGCCCTGTGCATATCCATGCTTTAGTGTTGGGCAAAAACAGAGTCTGGACTGCCCATAATGAGAAATCAGTCCAAATCAAAAAACTATTGCCAAAATTAACTTGCTACCCACGCACGGGAAACCAGCAATTACGCAAAGTTTTTTATCAATTTTTCAAGGAGAAACAAAAACCAACCAAGTAACCAAATACCAACAGTTTTTCCAAAAGCCCTGTAAATAAAACCATAAAGCAAAATTCCCAAAACTTGAGAATAGCAAACACGTGGCAAGTTGTGTAGCTGATCAGGTGCGAGGCGGAGACGACAGGTGTTCCTCCACGATGAAGCATCGGTAATCCTCCATGTCGACACCTGCCTGCTTTGAAGCCTCTGTGTTGTCTGCCTGCTGCGCCGGTTGTTCCTCCTCGATAAAACAGCGGTAAGGATCCATGTCTTCATCGTCATGCTGGTCCTGGTCCGTCTCCTTCCCCGTTTGTTGCATCCCTGCACTGTGAGTGCTCTTCTGAATCATGGTTGGTTCTGCACTGGTGTGGCCACCACCTTCAGTGGCCTGCTCCTCAATTGTTCTAGAATGGTGGCCACCCTCGATTGCTTGCTCCGTCTCGTGAAAGGTTATGGAGATGGTGGTAGTGATGATGGGCCTATTCATGGAGGAACGATAGATGAATTGGGCGAAATGGAGATGCGGCTATGGATTGGAGGGAATGCCACTGGGAGGCGAAGCAGGATTGTAAGGAATGCCACTGGGAGGCGAAGCAGGGGGCGTCGGATGGAGGCGGTGAGGTTGAGAGCGGCCTCTTCCACTTCGAGTGTTTGGGTAGCACCTTATAGTCTGCTGGGCCAAAGAGGATGTGGATTCCGAGGCCGGAGAATAAGGGGGACGAGTCAAGCTTCCTCTACTTCCACCTCTGCGACTACACATTCGATGTCGCGTTCTCAGCATGTTGACATGAGGGGTTTGAGAATTTCTTCCGGGATTAGGCTCAAAGTGTTGAGAGGGATCAGTAGAATTAGCAAGTGGCTCAGAGGAGGGACTAGCTATAGAGGCTGAGTGGAAGATGAAATGGCAAGCCAGGCTTTGAGTGAAGTGAGTTCCCGGGCCTAAATCAATGCAGCAGAGGAGGTTGCAGCGCCTCCCCGTAGTAGTGCAGAGACATTGTAGAGGTAGAGGATAATGGACAGGTGTGGTGATATGATTATCACCAAAGGCCATCTTTGTGTGGAGCCGAGGTGGGTAGTTGCAGACTGGTTGAAGACGGCGCCCACTTAAATGCCATTTATGGCTGGTGTTAATGCCATTTTTAGACTTATGTGTCAGATTACGGAGGGCCATGTGGTATGGCCACATGCCGTCCCGTTCTGTCGCCATCTTACTGTCATTGTTGGGCACCCGCATCCAGGATTATTTTTGAAATATTAATAAATAAAAGAGTTTTAATTTTTTGAGAAGAAATTATTAGGAAAATTTAATTAAATAAAGATATTATGATCAAGATGATTAAAGAGTATGAAAGTAATTGCTACTTGTTGGGCCAAGATGTGTTGTCCAGCGTACTATGGTAGAGATGTTATAATGTAATGTTTAACATTTTGACTAAGTCAAATTACATAAAAATAAAAATAACCTTATAACAATAAAATAATAATAAAATAAAAATGGCCCACGGTATTAAGAACCCATTGTATTCATGTGGAATATAGCCTATTTAAAGGGGGAATTATACTAGTCGAGATCCATCTTAACTTTGGATCTACCAAGCATTTAGAGGGATCAAATATTTTTTCACTCTAAAAGAGGTTTGCATATCAAAAGATTTGATTCCTCTTGGCGCTTAGTAGATCTAGAGTTAAGATGGATCTAGCTTGGTTTATAAAAAGTTTAAGTGGCCAGTTGTAATTCTATGATAGCACTAGCGGTTGCAGCTTGCATAAAAGGATGTAATTGTCCCCCCCCAACCCCCCCAAAAAAAGAGAGTTTTAGAAAAGTTGGCCAAAGATTTTTTTAGTAAGCTAAGTGGTGTTGCCTTCCATAAATCCAAAGATGTGACAATATTCAACCCAACACTAACATCAAGATTTTGCAGCAAATAGTATCAACCTGCCCAATGAGAAACTAGGTATTTTGACCAATTGTTAACAAAATAACAAGTTTAAAATTGAACAATACCAAAAATTGCTGCTTCACTATGGAGTTTCATTAACATCAAATCGTAACAAAAAACCCAAACAAATCATGAAATTAAGAGATAGAAGAATTCACAGGTGTCGGATCTCCGATGCTCGCTCGGAGGAGCTAATGAAGTAGCAATGCAGGGAATATGTCGTTTAATTTGAGCCAATCGGTTGTTCATCTACTCCATGTAGAATCTCATATTCCATTGCTCTCTTTTAACATCTGTGAGATTGGAAAATATGTTATATTGATCTGCTTGCCTCTCCATAATGATTATTCCCACCAACGTCTTCATTTTCAAGTAGAGGAACAGAGCCTAAAGGTATTTCCTTCTTTGTCCCCTAGTGTGACCAGGGTTCTAGACCAATTGTCCAGACTCTTTCATAATTCTGAGTTTGACATAGAGTGTATGTCTATCGCAGTTAAATTCTCCAAATTTTGCAGTTCACTACACACATCTATGGGGTTAGAGTCATGAAAGGCTTTTGAGGCCTCTTGCACTTGCATGTGGTCTTGGTTACTCCCTTGCGGGCCTTGGCCTCCTCCCCCACTTCTTTGGCTTCTCATCTACTAGCATTGCATAGTGTCAAACTAGTCAGAGCTTACCTAAATTGTGCTAGAACATAGAAGACAAATAACAACACCCTATTTATCAAAATCCCACAATGCCCCAAATATCAACAGCCCACAGACAAAATCACAGTTGCTACTCCCCCTTAAACCAAAGTTTGTGACCTTAGTTGGGCAAAGAACGGAGACTTCAGAGCCAGCTACTTAGAGGCCAACCACAAACCCAACTTGATACTTGGGCTGGTAGGGAATAAGGTCGTGGATGGAGAAACTCGAGAGAATAAAACCCTCCCATAACATTGTATTGAGATTTGGCTCCTAAGGTAGACCCTTGATACAAGAACCACGGGAAAATACTACACCAACAATAACCACTCCCCAATTCCTCCCAACAGCACAAAAAACAATCAAGGTTACCACTCTAGTAGTTCCCACAGAGGCTAGGATTACCTAGGTGCTATGAAAACAAGAACCCCCCACGAAATTAACCAGATAGGATTTTCATCCTAGGGTGCTTGTAACCACTTAATATAAAGTTTAAAGTCCACATATTTGGAGCCCTCCCTTAGTGAAAACCTTGTCCCAAAGCCCGAAACAGGCCGCTTAAGCGGGGCCTCTAGAAGAGGCCAATAACAAAGACAAAGTAACCACAATTCTCCCACACTTCAACAAACAAGGTCAGAACCCCCTTCTCATATATAAACGATAGAACAAGGAACTTCCATATACCATAGTAGCTAAATAACCATGCAATTAACCAACTAAACTTGTGCGAATGAGAGATTTGGAACCATATGAGAACTTTAATTGTGAACCTCGAAACAACTAAATGAGAAAAAAAGCTGGGCTAAATGGTAATAATCTAGGGAGATGCGGGTCCCCAATGTTGCATGTAAAGGAAGTGACCTATATTGCTAGACACCAGCGTGAAAATGGAGCTTAGCTCTAGAGCTCCACCTTGTATCCATAACTAGGGTTCTTCATTCCTTCGAGGATAATATTTCATGAGTGCACTGCACCACCTGAAACATAATTCCTCTACCCATGAAAGGAGAATAACCGATTGCAACTCACACCTTTCAGAAAATGGTGGAGAGTAGTTATTCCCCCACACAATAACAATGCCAACTTTGTCGAATTCCCATCTTGAAATAATTTACCACGCTTGGACAAGGAATGTTATGGTTTCACATGCGATTTCATGCACAGAGTTGGTCGTGCCACCCCCTATATTTAAAGGCCCTCGTGCTAATTTGACTCAAGGTGGCAGGCACAAATCCTCTCCAGCCTTTTAGCCTCATAACACACCCCCATCGAGGAGAAAAGTAGACCAAAGATTTTTCATTTTTATTTTTAAACAAAAATGAATATTATTGTATTAAATTTGCACTCGGTCATAACAAATACACGAGTGATTACATCTCCATTTTCAGTATTGTCTCTAGGTCAATTTGACCAAGAAAACCAAAAAACACTACTGGCCTGCAATAGGCTGATGACCCATTACATTTCCGAATTTACATTAAAACAAAAGGACTAGAACTGGCTAGAGAACTACATCACTAAAGGAGACCAAAAAACGATAAAAGGGCCTTATTCATGCCAATTAGTCACTTGCAGAAGTTGGCTTGTTGAGGTCGATATCACTTTTGCATGGAACATCCGAAAGGCAATCATGATTTGGAGGGGCATTTTTCCTGAGTGACAAATTTGCAATAATAACCCTGAGAGCATCCATCTCGTCTTCCAATCTTGAAATTTTTTGCTGGAGAGTTAGAATTTGGTTGGCGTGATCAATTTTCACAAGATATATTTGGCAGAATTTGACCTGCATGTCATAGTCAGTTTTGTGCAGTGCATTATGAGTAAAGAATCAATGGGAGCAGGGGTTATCTGTAGAAGAGGAATTTGAGTTTAAGTCATAATTCATGTTAGCGCTTAACCTAGGAGCTTGCATGCAACAATCCTCATAAAGGAGGGGATATGGCCACCTTGGAGGGACAAGAATACAATGCCTCAGACACAAGGGATGAAACTAAAATTTAGAAACCCCAAATAAAGTACTCCCAAATTCGGCAAGAATTGCCAGACTGTATAACCTTTACTCAAATCCTCAACACTACAGGGGGGTGTCTGACAACCTAAATATTTCAATTTAGCATTCTTATTGCATGCCTGAAATGACCAAAATTTTCCAAAGGAGAGATTATGACTAACAACTCCCAGAGTTGCTTCAAGAACAATAAAAATAGGATTGTGGGTTAAAATACTGAAACTAATGCCAATTCTACAAGAGTTTTTGAGCTGGTCCTTTATTCTGCAAGTTATTAAATAAAACCAAAGGAGCCATGCGTTACCTTCATGATAAAGAGCTCTAAAGCTGGTAAAGTTGAAGATTCCAGATGCTGCCAATGTTGCTTGAGATCCAGAGAGACCCTTCTGCCATACCTCCCATAAACTTGAGTACCAAGCCCAAAGATGAGAGACTGCTAGCGGAACTAGATGATCCAACTGGATGTTGGTGGCCACCCACCTATTCCACTAGGACCCCCACCACTGTCTCTTTAAGTTTTTTAGTTTCCTTAATTGTAGCACAATTTACTCTTTTTTTCTAGTTTTTCGGGTCCTCAACTTTTGGAGTCATTTTGAGGCCCTAAACAACATTTTTTTTTTTGGGAAAAACAGGGCCAATAAAGTTTTATTACCAATGTTGGCCACTCGAAAGTTGTATTCCTCAGATAGATCTTTCTAACGAGGTATTGTGCACGTCACACTGAGATCATATGCCAAAGTTACAACCCCGGGAAGTTGATGTACCAATTTACGCAAACGGGGCCCATAGTTTTGGCGCTTCATCTTCTAGGGTTAGGTTTTTGGATGTTTAGGGTTTTTCATTGTTTCTCAATAATAAATAGGCCTCCAAGCCTCATTGTAACACAATTCAAAGGCATGTAGCCACCACATCTCTTCTTAGAGATAAGCTACCATCGCTCAAGCTGGTTTGTTTCCATTTCTATTTGTAAGCATATTTCAGTATTTGATATTAATGAAATGAAGTCTTATTTCTGTTGCATCTCCGTATTTATGGTTATATCTATCATTTATTGTGTTCCTGTTTAAGTTCGGATTAATGGTATTAGAGCGGTCTTCTCTTTCTCTGTTTTTCTTTGCATGTCCCCAATGAGGCCGGGATATAAGGAGTTAGGGTTCGAATTGGTCGAAACTTTGCAAGACCAGCGTCGCAAATCCCAGTGACCTCCCACGATGAAAGAGAAGAAAGATGAGGGGGCGGGAGATCCTTTCAAAATCTTGCTCGAAGAAGCCCTCAAGCGACAAAGGAACGCGATGATGGACAACTTTGCTCAGATCCTTCAACGACTACCCAAGAGTGACACATCTCCTTCCAGCAACTACTCTGGAAACTCCACACCCTTTAAGGTACAAATCAACTTTGACATCCCCATATTTGAGGGTTAGATAGATGTAGACATCGTAGATAAATGGTTAAATATGCTAGAAGGGCCGAGAAAATATTACTTTTGCACTTCTCAAAGTCGCCCCCCACGTCACGGACTAGTGGGAAACCTACTGTGAGAAGAAGGATGAAAGTACACGCTCATTATTTTTAGTCGTACCCACATGGAATTTGTTCTGGAACACCATCAAGGAGCAGTACTACCCTATCGGGAGCTGTGAGGATAAATACATAAAGTGGACCACACTGCAGTAGGGAAGGGACCAAGATGTGCCAAAGTTTACCAATGTTTTTCATACCCTTCGCACGAAGTTGGGTATCAAGGATTCTTAGCAACATTTGGTACTCAAGTACCGTGACTACCTACACAGGTACATCCAAGACGAGATGGGGTCCTTGGACATCTCCTCGCTTGACAGGACATATCAATACGCTGTCAAGATCGAGCAAAAGTTTAAGTAGAAGAAGTGAGACTTTGGATCCGTGAATCTGAAGCAAGGGAAAGGCGTCCCCAAATCGCAGAACCAAGGACAAAGCTAAGGCGAGGTGACCCAAGACAATGTGTCGAAGACACAAGAAAAGAACACCACCATGAAGTCAAAGAAAGACACAAGAGATTGGTGTGAGTTCCATAAGAGCCCTACTCACAACACAAGTGAGTGTCGGGCCAAGAAGTCACTGGTGGTCGAGTTGAAGGCTTCAGAATCAGATGCATGTTCTGACTCTGAGTCAGAACTTGACAAAAGGAATGACAAAGGTAAGCATATTATTGATGCGGAGCTCAATGCCAATGTTGTCACCACCAAGATCCAGAAGAATGAACCTGAAGATCCAGAGGAGGGCGGAGCATCTCTTCCACTCACAGATGTGGGTTGAGGGTTCGTTGCAATTCATTATAGACAATGGGAGCCAAAAGAACCTCATTTCAACAGAGGTCGTGAAGCGGTTGGGTCTATCGACCACATCACGCCCACAGTCGTACAACATCGAGTGGCTTTACCAAGGACAAGAGCTCTGAGTCAACCAACAATGTTGCCTTCCCTACAACATGAAGCCCTTCATAGATGAGGTATTGTGTGATGTTTCTCCTCTAGACATTTGTGATGTATTATTAGGACAACCATACTTATGGAAGCGACATGCTATATATGATTCAAGACCTCGCTATGTTATTATTTCTTTGGGTAATACATTATACAGGGTACTGGAGGTAGCTCCGCTTATCACCATCTCTTTGATCTTTGCTAAGCAATGCAGTAAGATCATCTCCCATACTAGGAATATTGTTTTCTTTCTGACTCACTCGCAAAGTAAGGGGAAGAGCATAGCCACATCCATGGCCCTTGGGAAGGGTTCCTCCACACAGTAGAAGCACGTGGATACAGTCATGAGAATATAGGGACATCTTCTCCTCATTCACAGGGGTACCCTTGCGCGATCAGGTCAAAAATTCGTTCGATCTAACTCTCGGAGCACATCTACCCAATGGGTCGATATATTGCTGCTATATTTGGAAAATGCCAAGTACAAGTAGCGACGTGATCAACATCAGGTGCCGCACAAGTTTCAGGTGGGCGATAAAGTTTGGTTGCATTCGCAAACATAATGCCTTATCGGAGCCCACTGGAAGCTCAAACCACTCCAATATGGTCCTTACATCATTACCAAGGTTGTGGGAGACAATGCTTTTGAGCTCAACATTCCCCCATTCCTTGGCCTACACTTAGTGTTCAATGTAGATCACTTTCAGCCATACTTCCCACCGTGACTGAACACATCAGACATTGCAGAACAACTCACACCAACAGAGTTAAACCCAGACTGCATGGAATAGGCCACAACTAATCAGATTATGGATACATAGGTTAAGAACACTCATCAACAGAAGATCCAACTATATCGGGTTGTCAAAGCTAGTCAACTCCTACATCAAGGGAAGTGGCTCACTAGGGGCCAAGTTCAGCAGAAGTTTCCCCATTTCATGGAGGCACTCAACACAGTGGGGACCATTGCTTCCTAATGGGGGAGGACACATATAGGTGGATGTTGGTGCCCACTCGCCTGTTCACTGAGACCCCCACCACTGTCTCTTTTAGTTTTTCGGTTTCCTTAATTGTAGCACAATTTACTTTTTTCTGGCAATTTTTTGGGTACTGAACTTCCTGAGCCGTTTTGAGGCCCTAAACGACGTTTTTTGTTGTTGTAGTAAAAACAAGGTCAATAGGGCTCTACAACTAGTGTTGCTTGCTCGAAAGTTGTAGTCCTCGGATAGATCTTTCTAATGAGGTATTGTGCGCGTAAAATGGAGATCGTATGCCAAAGTTACGACCCCGAGAAGTTGATGTACCGATTTACCCAAACGGGGCCCATAGTTTTGGTGCTTCATATCCTAGGGTTAGGTTTTTGGATGTTTAGGGTTTTCCACTGTTTCTCAATAATAGATAGGCCTCCAAGCCTCATTGTAACACAATGCAAAGGCATGTAGCCACTATGTCTCTTCTCAGAGATAAGCTACCATTGTTTGAGCTAGTTTATTTCCATTTCTGTTTGTAAACATATTTTAATATTTGATATTAATGAAATGAAATATTATTTCTCCCGCATCTCTGTATTTATGGTTATATCTGTAATTTATTGCATTCCTGTTTAAGTTCAGATCACTGGAGCTCTTCGCAGAGCATCCCACAAAGAGCTCACCTAGACACCACAGTGACATTCCAAGGCAAAGCCTTTGCCAAAGAGGTAAGCCACAAAGGTGGCAAAATAATATGCAGAACCTCCACAAATAAGAATGACAATGGTTCCTTGATGGAGGCGAATTTAACAATCTTCGGGCTACCCATCCACACGAATTTAATCACATTGACATTAATGTCACCTACACTGCTATCAAAGAGGCTCATCATGGTTTTGAGTGAAATATGGATTTGAGGTCTTGGCATAAGAGATTTGTAATTCCGAGCATGTGAGAGGAAGGGAATTTATGTTGCATGGCGGCGAAACACGTGAAATGCCACGTCAGGGAATTCCTTGATCTCAGCTAGGAGGCCTATTGCATTAATGTCAAGAAATTGAAAGGGGATATAAACTATGGTGTATTGAAAAGCTAAGGAAAATGAAGGGGAGAAGGGCAAGCAAAGAAAAAATGGATCAGAGATAGTGGTTATACCATAGGCACACAACAACTAATAACAAGACCAAGGGTGATTATTACAGAACACAATCATATCAATTAGGGAATGGGGAAAGGAAGATTCACGTCATTGATTTCAAGGGTTGATTTTTCCATGGAGCATGCTCTATTTGCTTGGGAGTTAACTTCTATATTGTGGTTCTTAAGAATATGAAAGAACCCGTGAGAATGAAACGATGCAATCAGATCCTTGATTTTATGGAGAACCTGGGCTAGGGAGTTATCTTTAGGGGAGCCTCCTTTGACAAGATATTGAATTGTGACAAGCGAGTCACCTAAAACACTAATCTCTCTTAAGATTTTTTCGATTGCAATGTGTAGTCCTCCATACATTTAAGCCTGGTTATTAGTCTTATTTCCCAGGCCCCAAGCATACTTAATTTCGATTCATTCATTGAGATTAAGAAAAATCCCTCCCTCTCCTACTGCCCCTGAGTTGACCAAAGATTAACTACTACATATTTTAGGAATTAAAATATTGTATGCATGTATCTAATTTAGAGGTGGTGTGTCGTTAATTTTGAATAAATTTTTTATCGTGCTTCTTTTTGGTTCTTAATGGCTTAGAGCATTCTTGTTGATCTCCATTGGGACAGGGGAAGCCAATTGTAAATGAACTCAGTGTGAACTTGTTGTACATGAAGTTAAGTGTGATTTTCTTAATTTTCTCGTTGACGTTAAGCCTTGGATCTATGTTGATTCTTGAACTTTATGCTTTAATGCATTTAGCTTCTTCTTTTGTTGCAATAGAATTCCCATCTTGATTTCATGATTGGAATTGGAACTAGTTTCCTTCTTGCTGAGAGTAATTGAAAAGAGGATGATTAATTAGTGAGGGCAACTCAAGTCGTTGAAAGGAAAGGAAAAGATCAAGAACTCCATGTAGATCCATTAATGTTGCTCTAAGAAGATTGCCTACAAAGCAAATTAAGTGGGAGGGATGGGTTAACTATCCAAAGGAGCCAAATGGGGAGGCTTGCTTTACCAGGAAAGGCTTCTAAGTGGAACCTGTTCTTCGTTGATGATACAATAAGGTCCAAGGGGGAAAGAGAAATAGGGGAAGGCAATTGCATTGAAAGGATGTTGAAGTTGGCCTAAGCTGGTGTAAGAGAGTCTATGAATGAGAGAGAGGGGCTATGAGGTTTTGATTTGAGTTGCACATGGACTTTGTGCTTGAATTCCAAACAATCACTTAAGGATGGCACAGCCTGAATCTTATTTGGATAAAGCATTGTCTTGCCATTAAGCCTAATAAACTCATCGAGGCATTCATTAGATGAGATGGGATTGAATTGAAGCATGCAACACAAACCAACTACTCTTGTTTTCACCATTCTTAGCTCCATCCACTTGATATGATTATAAATGAAGTGATGCAAGGTGGATGTTAGGGAATTGGTCGATCACACCAACAATCATTAATGTAGACAACACCCCCCACCCCCCATCCCCTTTCTACATTGAGTCCTTATTGGTTTTTGCATCATTGCCCAAGTTGAGCTTATAGAGTATATGCTAAGACTCCAATGCTTCAAATTTGTTGCAATTGTATCAAAGCTTTGCTAAGATAGAGGTAAGATGATATATGGACGTGAAGATTTTAGGACCATTTTCTTGATAATCAAATAAAGCTTCCAAGCACTATTAACTTCCTTATTTTTAGGCTAGTCGCTAATTTGAGGCCTTGCCAAACACTATTAATTTCCTTATCTTTAGACTAGTGCCTAATTTGAGGCGTTGTAACCAAACACTATTAATTTCCTTATTTTAGGACTAGTGGCTAATTTGAGGCCTTGTAACCAAACATTATCAATTTCCTTATTTTTAGACTAGTGGCTAATTTGAGGCCTTGTAAAAGTGCATAAGCTTTAGCTTGATTGTTGGACATGGATTTGAGGCTTCATTAGTAGGTAGAAACTCTTGTCCCCGTAGGGTTTTGAATTGCCCCTCCCACCAAAGCCTCCCATATTCTAATTTTGATATTAATAAATGACAAAAGTTGTTTCCTCTTGGGACAATCAAGTGGTTGGCACAATGGGATGTTATCCCCTCCACCCAATTTCAAATCCCATGGGGGGCAATCTTTGGCCCGCTCTGATGAGGCTCAAGTAGTAAGCTCCCCTCGTGAAGTTTCAACTCTGGTTAAAGAATTTAGTATATATGATTTTATATGAACTAGTATTATAATGGCATTTGATTTTAGATCTTGCTCAAATTACTTCAACAAATTAATTTTGTATTTAAAAGCAATATTTTAATTTTAAATATTTAATAAATTTAAAATTAAAGTAAATATAATTAGTGCATAAAACTATTTAAAAACAAAAATGTAAAGCATAAAATTGCGCACAAAATTAAACAAAACCAAAATCAAAATAAATATAACTAATACATTAAAAACCATTATGGAAAAAGAATAAATCATAAGATTGTGCACAAAAGAAATAATTTAATAAATGGATTAAAAAATAAATTCAAAATTAAAATAAATATAATTAATACGTTAAAAATCATTAAAGAAAAAGAATAAATCATAAGTTTGTGCACACAAGAAAAAGAAATTTAATAAATGGATTAAAAAAACATTCAACAAATAGGCAAAGTAATTTTTTTACTTACTTGAATATGAAAATTATTTTTTATATGAATGATAGGAATTTTGAATATTAAATTGTAATCATAAAATTTAAAATAAAACTTTGACCATAAAACTTAAAAAAGTTAAATTAGTGGTCAATAATAATTAATTATTATTTACACATGATTTTAACAATAACCTTTATAAAAAAAATTGAAGTATTTTTATTTAAAAAATAATAATTACTAGCTGCACTTATAAAAATAAAATTAAGCATATTTGTTAATTGTTACTATTGATGAATACATGCTAAATCATTATAATTAAACCAATTAATAATAATAATTTGAGTGATTACTGGTTGTTAGCTATACGTACTACACGTTGACTCATCATAATTAAACTCGATAATAATTTGTATGAAGCAAGCTTACGCTTTAACCAAAGGACCTTGTTCTTCACCGTCAGTATTCCCGAAAAATAAGTTTTTAAGGAATTAAAACATCACACTTCCCCCCGAAAAAATAAGTTTTTAAGGAATTAAAAAGTCACACTTCCCCCCGAAAATTAAGGTCTTAACCTATTCTAAAAGCAAATCAAATTCATAATATTCATAAAATATTGAACTTTTCAGCTATCTGGCACAGTGCTGACTCCCGGGCAGTGCTGACTCCCGGGAGCGGTTGACGGCCTCTTCTATGAAGATTATTTTGTCGGGCTTGCATGGACCGACAGTTGTAAACTGTATTTACTATAGTTTAACTAAATGCTTCAGCGCGGCGGGGCCAAAGGTTAGCGAGCAATTTAGTGATACGGACGAAATTGGCGGCTTCAGTCAACTTATTTAGAGTTTCCCTCTTCTTTGGGTACAAATCAACGATGAACAAACACGCTACGAAAACTAAAAGTACGAAACCCAGTCCCACCAAACCCACATCTATATAGAGATCTCGAGATCGAAACCCTCAACCATGAGGAAATATTCTCCATGAAGATTATTTCCTCGGACAATCGGTCACATCCAGTTGTGAATGCAGATACATACAAAAATTGGAAGAGTTGAGTCAGGTACCAGTTTTCCCGCAAGATTTTGGTTTAAATTGAGTGAGCATGTAGACTGTAGAGATTTCTGTAATGTTTAATAGCTTTCACTCAGGGATAGAAGAACCATCTGTAAATTGCAGGTTAATTGATGCTAGGAGGTGCTGGAATCGAGCGTTTCCTTATTTAAAGGCGGCTAACCATTTCCGGTGGATAAACTTTTGTCGTTACTTATTGTGAAATACGCAGCTCAGTTTCCATGAGAGCATAATCGTGAATTTATAAGGGAAATTATGTTTCGCATGCCTTTTTTTTAATTGAAATACAGTGATTTCTGTTAGTTCAAGCTATAGTTACCTTAAGGCGACCAAACTGATCTTCAGGCAATAAAGATTTGATGCGTAGAAATGTCTAACTATCGCAGCAAGCCTGCTAATGAGGAAAACACTATGAAAACGCGGCTAACTGTAAGTTAACAGACTTATATTGTTTTCTTTAATCTTTTGTCTAATCGCTATCTATTGTTTTCTTTAATTTTTATCTAATTGCTAGCAGAGTAAAACGGCTGTAAAAATCTAAAGTTACGGACAACAGTGCCTCAATTAGGGTCTCTTCGCACAAAAATGAAATAGAATATGTCTTCAATCTTTGACCTTCGGAGGTACTTCAAGAACTCTCAGGGACATGTATATTTTCGAGTGCAATATAGGTCCCTTGTCAGCGGGTGATACCTTTGAGTAAATTAAAATAAAGTACCTTCCATGAAAGAGCTCAAAATCAAATAAACTTCTTACAGTAGGTCTCTAAAATACTCTACGAAACCTCGAAATATTAGCGGATCTTAGTTGACCTTATCCTTTGCAGAGTAGATCAACAGAATCCTGTGCAAAGTGGGATTCATTCCATTCAGTTTTTTCCCCTTCTTTTAGCTGGATGTTCAATTTACTGTTCCTTTGGCAACAACAGTATTCGAAGTAACTGTAAGTTGGCACAGTATCCTAAGAATAGTTGGCTTGGTTTCAACTACCACTGCACAACAAGTTTCGAGCAGTGTTGTGAGACCTGGTCAAGACCCCTGAGACTTTCTAGGTGTCTCCAGCTCAATCCTGAAATGGGTAATCAGTATAAGCTTGGCCTGAAACTTGACTGAAAATGGAAATTGCCAAAACCCATTGAACCCTTCTCAAACTTGTCAGAGTTGCCGAGTCTTGAACCGAGCCTTGCCAAGAAAATATGCCAAGTCTTTAAGCGAGCATTGCAGGTATATATAATTTTTAACGGAAACTAGGTAAATTTTATGATAAAAATGGTTGTAGCAAAACTAACAACACTCTTAAAGCATACATAATGCGTTCACAGTTCAAGCTGTTTGCACAGGTACAAAACAACATAGAAAGATCATATATATCTACTGGCAAAACATCCGTGCTTTTACTACTGTTATATAATCTATAAAAGATACTTAAGATACTGTAACCTTGTAAACATAAACTAGCAGAAGGTGTGATTATTCGTGACCTCTTCCAGGCCAGTGACAGTATGTGCTGACTCCTGATCTCCAATTTCTATGCCTTCAATCCTTCAATAAGGTGAATCACTGTGACCTCACCTTTCTGTTTCCATGAAATAGTTCAAAATCAAATAAACTTCTTACAGTAGGTCTCTAAAATACTCAACGAAACCTTGAAATATTAGTTGACCTTAGTTGACATTATCCTTTGCATAGTAGATCAACAGAATCCTGTGCAAAGTGGGATTCATTAAACTCAGTTTTTTCCCCTTCTTTTAGTTGGATGTTCAATTTACTGTTCCTTTGGCAACAACAGTATTCAAAGTAACTGTAAGTTGGCACAGTATCCTAATAATAGTTGGCTTGGTTTCAACCACCGCTACACAACAAGTTTCGAGCAGTGTTGTGAGACCTGGTCAAGACCCCTGAGACTTTCTATGTGTCTCCAGCTCAATCCTGAAACGGGTAATCAGTATAAACTTGGCCTGAAACTTGACTGAAAATGGAAATTGCCAAAACCCATTGAACCCTTCTCATACTTGTCAGAGTTGCCGAGTCTTGAACTAGCAGAAGTTGTGATGATTCGTGACCTCTTCCAGGCGAATGACAGTATGTGCTGACTCCTGCTATCCAATTTCTATGCCTTCAGTCCTTCAATAAGGTGAATCACTGTGACCTTGCTTTTCTGTTTCCCTTGGCCAGACATCTGCTGATTGGAAGTCATAGACTTCGCATCCCTGTTCAAATTCTAGAATGGCAAGTTGTTGCTTAACCTGTAACAGACTACTTACTCATAATAGCCACAACTTGTGAGATACATTGCTGCTCATATTCATGAAATTTTGAGGTAAAAGAGAAACAGAAACACTGTTTCTTTAAGTCAATTCTTCATGAGTCCTGAGAATCTTCCTAAGCTTTTGTAGCTACGATGGTCCATTGTGGATAAACTACTTCCAGTAAACTGAAAAGAAAGCCGTCTCCTGGTAATTCTACAAACCGACAAACCTAAACCTGAAAATGCTTGATGGGAATCAACACTTTGCTCAGACAATTCACCCGATATACATGCATAAGAGATTCTGAATTCTGGCTTCTGCTACTAAGAGAAAAATATTGAGCTTCGGACCCACCAATTGTGCAGTTAAAACACCCTTCCCCAGATATTCAAAATCAATACCATTTTGACAAGGGCAGGGAATGACTACTGTGCTAAGTGCTAACAGACAACTCCTGAAGATAAACAAACTTAGCTTTCAAAGAACAAACATAGTGATAATAGAGCCGACCACCAACCTGAGAATCAAAGATACTTCTGAGTGAAGGTGAATTGAACAGAGCTGCCTGCATTCTTCTCAACATGCAGAGGTCAGACAGTCCATTATCCCACCTTGACTAGGCTGTATTTAACCTCAGACTTTAGTTACCACCTTTGCCAAGAGCTCAAACATGTGCAAGGGGGCCTTGGGTAGCATCAAGTTTATTGCATTGCCTTGAGGGAAGGACTGGTGTGTGAAAGACATATGGCATAATTAATTGCCATATTTCAAAGGGTTGATTCAGGAATGGCTTGGATGGTTAATTGGCCGAAGCTTCCCTTTATTTAACCTTGTTGCATTGTTAGCTAATGAGTCAGCTTGGTGATTAAAACCCCTTATCACTTGATAGAAAAAAGTTGTTTGAATTCTTGTGGCCTTGTTTTGAGCTCAAACTATGATACAGGTGAGTTTATAATCAGCCTGGTGATTTTCTTGTGCATCAACTTGATGATTGTACCAGAATCTCCTACTGCTGTTAATGATTGAACTTGTACTTCTACTGCCAACCTTAGTCCCTAGAGTGATGAATAAGCTTATGCCTGATTGTTGGATGATATTCCTAATCACAAGGCATAGGACAATTTAATTTTTCTCTGGGATCAATTGAGGATCCTCCCTGCACGTGCCATCCGCGAGTGTTGCAGGTATATTTGTAAAGTTTTGCTGAGTCTTAGCAAAGTGTATTTGCCAAGTTTCATAGAGTCCTCAGCCAAGTTTTATCAAGTCACCAAACTGTTTTGAGTTCCATGTTGGCTGAATTTTTGCTGAATCGGAGTCTCACAACCTTGGTTTGAAGTTTGGAGTGTAAGAGCATGGAACTTTTCTTTTCAAAAAGTGTGAGAATATATGATGAGTCTTCATTATATCTAAACTGCCTCCCTCCTACCTACTCATGCAAGCAGGCAAGTGCATGAGATCGAGATCGTACATCTAGCTTCTCACAATCTTTTCTCAAGGAATTCAGATGAGTTAAATAGCTACAGAATTAAAAATCAAGAATTTATTCCCTTTAGTTCCTGTCTCTTTGGGCATACCTTCAAACATTGTGGCACATCTCTTTTGCCATAGGAAGTAAAGAGTGACCATGCTGATTACATGCCAGACACTAGAAACAGGCTTGGGGCAGCACCAAGGATACTCTAGGAAGACAGGTCGCTGGTAAAAAATTAAAATGTGACATAAATGTACCTAGGAAAATGCCTTTTATTCAAGTTCAAATAGGCACCTCCAAAAAACATGGCCAACATATTCTGGATTCTGCAATAGCTGCAATTTCCATCTATTAATCCTGTTTTATGAAGCATTCCTTCAGTTTGAAGCACGGTGTATGAATTGAATGTTGTGTACATAACCACAACATCTTTATTAGGAATTAGGTTGTATTTTTGTTGCAAGCTTGTGATAATGTGTTGGAATTTCTAAGTCTATCCATTAGAAATTCTTCTTGTACTATTTGATTTATTTCTCCCTACTTGTTCATTTACTTAACAAGTTATTTACCATGTAAATATTGAAAATAAATACAAGTATAGTATCAACACATACAGATCATAAATTGAAAGAAACAAGCACACAAGTGACACCGTTGTTTTTGGATTAATATTCCCAGGAAAACCCAATGCAGGAAAACCGGTGCAACTATTCAGAGGGTTTTATTATTATGCAGTTTCAGAATACAACCAGGGTGCCAGAAATGGCTCACCCAGCAGAGAATGCCCTCGGCAGTAGTACCTCTCAGTCGAAGATAGATATTCCGGTGAATCACCGAATGAACGATCCCACCGCAACAATGCAACTTTTGCTGCTGTGCATCACTGTGATAGGGACTGCGCCACCCTATCAGCTCTCTAGCTCCAATCTGTCCCACGAAATCTCCCAGCGCTGCCTCTAGGGTCTGCGTCAGCCTCTTTGGCCCAACGTCAGCCTAGCGTCAACTTATTTGGCTCAGCGTCAGCCTCTCAAGGCTCTGCGTCAGCCTTTGGAGCCTCTGTGTCTAACATGTTGGCCCTTCTTAGGCTTTGCGTGGCCTCTGGCTGGCTCTGTGTGGCCTCTGGCTGGCTCTGCGTGGCCTCTGGCTGGCTCTGCGTGGCCTCTGGCTAGCTCTGCGTGGCCTCTGGCTCTATGTCAACCTTCTCCTCACTTCTGCGCTAATCCTTCCCGTACTAACTCTCCCTCTTTGCTATGTATTCACTACCCCTCAGCTGCAACTCAGATTACTTCACTCAATTTCCTCATCAAACCCTGCCCTAGAAAATCGAGTTCTTGATCTCTCTCGGTGTATTCTCCATCTGACCCTCAAGCCTCCTCTTATACTTTTTTCATTGGTCCATCAACGGCCGAGATTAAATCTCTAATCAACGACGAACATTAGATTTGGCTTGATCCATGACTTTTGGACCATTCTAACTCAGTTTTATATTAATTCACATTAATATTTTATTTTTCCTAAGTTTAGACTTAGTAACTCCATTAAAAATATTAATTATTTTAATATTTCCCAAGCTGGTTAGATTCTGCCCAAACCATTTATGGGTCTTGGAGATCTCATGTGCTTTAGCCTCTCCACCAATTTTCAAGGCTAGAGCACATCCGATGCCACCCCAAATCGACATAATGTTTTTTCCTAGGCATTCATAGTATCATAGTATAAAGCCACTTTTATGTAATAAGGGCCTTATTACTTTATTAGTAACTTAAGCTTTTAGTAGGGTTTCTATCATTTTTGGGACAAACAGTGATTTACCCTTTCTCATTTGTAAATCAGTTTCAGAAATATAGTCAACAAGGTTTCTTGGACAAGTTTTCCTCCATTAAGCTGGCTTTGCAAGTGGAAATACCCGATTACCTTTTCTCTTGTCTCTGATTTTCTAATTTTTCAGTTCACTCCTATCATATTTTTTGTTGTTATTTGCTTTAGCAGCAGTAGTGGTGTCATTTTTGGTAAAGGAAGACTGCAAGGAACTAAATATTAAAGAAAACCCTTTCACTCCAAAGAGCTTGCATTCTATTTTGCCCTTTATATTTGTAATTGTTGAGATTCCACTATCTATTAGCTTACTTTGAGTAGAAGGTCTAGAGATCATCTTTTCATATAACTCTAGCTCCAATCCATCAATTCTGGGAGAGAGGAGCAACAAGTACAACCTGACTCTTTTCTTCCTCTGGAAAGGCTTAAAAAGTATCTAGAAGGGAGACTTTGCCATTCCCTAATAACCCTTTGATCTTGTCCATATCTTTCCACATCAGCCAAAAGTTACCAAGATGGAACTTGAGACCTTTGTCTAGCTCTTAACTAGACTATGCACTCCTGTTCCATTCAATGCTTAGCTTACCTTGGTGACAAGTACGGACAGTCTCTATATTACCCTTTTTAGATTAAATCATGCTAAGAACACAAGAAAAAGGATAGGTTTCAGTGAAGTTTTCCATTAACATCATTGCTTGATAGAAACTAGTTCAAAGCAGCAAGGAAACCAGGTGAATCTTATCTTAATTTCACAATCAGCAGCAAGTGGTCTCTCGGAAAATTCCAGAAAAAAAACTGAACGTAACAATTTTTCAATATGTTTTGTGAGATTACTTATTTTTTCTTAATTAATCTACCTGAGCAAAGCTGCCTGTATTACTTAAATTTTTTCTTAATTAATCTACCTGAGCAAAGCTGCCTGTATCCTGTTATTTTCTTTTATAGCTTGATTTAAGCAATAACATGCAATTGGACACTGGAAATTCAGTTGATATATTCTTATTAAAGTCTATGTTATTTGTAAAAATTATATATTTTATGTGTTGATAGATGGACTAATTACGCAATTGATTTCCTGAGCAAACTGGGTAGTGAAAGCACCTGCAATTAAGAATGTACTTAACTGATCGATTTACCTGTGGTATTTTTATGCATTTGAAATCATGCTGAAGTTTGAAGAATACAGGACCAGGACACAGTTACCTCTAGACTTTTACCAAAGTGCTTTTGTCTTGCTCAAGAATGGAGTGTATCAGCTAATCTGATAAAGCATTATTCTTGTCTGTGTGTCACTAATGCAATTTACTTGTGCTGAAGCATGTAAAGTTTCTCTTAATTATCTGAAAACTAATCCGTGTTGTTTTTCCAATGGCAGGTAGCTTAATTTTTCATTTTCATTCAAGGGAGCTCATCTTTAACAGGGTTATTATACTGGGAGTGCACTTGATGGGAATGAGTAGTTTGGAAGAATATCTGTGCATTTGTATTTTGAATGGTTCCAGTTTGGAAGGAACTTCAGGCCTTCTTTTGAATCATTTTTTGTAGCAAGCAGTTTTCCTTTTATATTATACCCATGCAGGGCAAATCTGTATAGTGATTGAAAGCTGTCACATAATCCATTTGTCTGATGGAAGCTTTGAATTTCAGATTTGTTGTCTTTGAGTGAGATCACATGACAAGACCATTGACATATAGAAATCCTGTGAAATACATTTGAATCGAAGGAGAGCAGGATTGTCTTTCACATGAGGATCTCGATAGCATATAAATGGGAAATGAGTCAATTTGCTTCTCAATTAGCAACAAGGTTTTGCAAGAACAACTTGCATTGAAAGACAGAAATGCACAGATTGAGGACTTGGAAAGAATTCTTTTAGAAAAAGATGAACAAATTGCTTTGTTGGAGAGATCAATTTTGGAGAAGAACTCAACAATGTCAGCTTTTCAGAGGCAGAATGATGAATCGCTGCAGACAGTGCATGCTGTCAGAGATTGTAAAAAGAGGGGAGAAACTGAACATCAGGTAATGCTTAATGATCTTGTGGGAAGATCAGATACAAAAAATTCTCTGGATTTGTCCTTGCCTCAGTCCAAATGTTACAGGGAAAAGCTGATATCAGAAAATCAGATTTCTAGTTCTCATCAAGAGCTAGAACTGTTGAAATTTGAGATGTCAGCAAAAACGTTGAGTAGGAATTCCAATGCCATTTGTTTGCCATCTTTTCTTGCAGAAGGGAATAAAGAAGACATAATCAATGTTCAGAGAAACATTTGGGCAATGCAGGAGGACAATTCTACCATTAATGGGACAGCAAAGATTGTTGAAGGCCATGTTACTAGAGACCCATATCTGTCAGACAATTTCTCTGTAGAGACTGCAGATATTATTCTAGAGTCACCATTGAAAAGCATGTCAAAAGAGCAACTAATATCCCATTATATAAGAGTGGTGGCTGCTTTGAGAAGAGATAAAGAGATACTCCTGTCTGAAAAAACAGAAGAGATTTACAGGCTTAAGAGGCAATGCTTGAGAGAAAGAGGCAATGGCAGAGAGATAGCTGCACTCAAAAGAAAGCTTGGTTATACGACTAAAAAATTGGATGAATTTATTAAGGGGAATGAACAATTGGTGGTGTCAAGAAGATTTTCAGATGAGGAGTCTGCAATTACTTCTGAGTTGGAGGATGAATTGCAATATGATAATAGAAGTATGCTGGAGCTCATTGCAGGGGAAGAAAAGGAATCCAAAGAGTTATTTGATGGTATAGGATTAGAACAGTCATCAAGAGAAGGTTACTTACTGGTGCAGATAGAAGAATTGGAAAATGAGAAGGAAGATATCAAAGCAACAAACAAGAATGAAATAGACATACTGAGAATTTGTTTGGAAGAGACTATCAAGGACCAAACTATGTCCTTAAATTTGGCCATTAAAGAATCTGCAGAGCTGAGGGAGCAGAAGAATATGCTTGAAGATATTATTTGGGACAAAGAGAGGACTTTGAGTTTAGCTCTGAAGGAAAAAGAAGATCAGAAGCAGCAAATTATTTTGAGGGAGAAACAGCTAGAAGAGAAGGAAAATGAATATAAAAAGCAGCAAGATTTGTTGCAGCAATCCCTGAAAGAATGCCAAGAGCTGAAGGAACAAAATAGTCTGCTTGAAACTCTAACACAGAAAAAAGAGAGAACCTTGAATTTATTGACAAACGAACAGGAGGAGCTGAAGAAGCAAGTTGTTTTGCTGGAGAGAGCTGTTCAAGAAAATAAAAATTGTACAAGTGCAGCCTCAAATGCTTTGGAAGAAGCAAGGAAGGAGAAAGTGATGCTTGAGGAAACTATTAGAGACAGGGAAAGAACCTTAGATCAAATTATGAATGAGGAAGAAAAAAGAATGGAACTTGAGAGAGTCATTGCAGAGAAAGATATTGCCTTGACCTTTGCTCAAAAAGAAATTGAAAATCAGACAAATGAAAAATTTCTACTCAAAGAATGTCTTGAACAGAAGGAAGTATCACTTGAGTGGGCATTGATGCATGTAAAGGAAAAAGAGAAACAAAAAGAGTTCTTTGAGGCAAAGGTGCAAAAGCTTCAGGATTGCATCACAGACTTAGAAATGAATCAGAAGCAGAGTGAAATGCAATTAGCAAGGTATATTAGGAATGTCATGGATGCATCTTTGAAGTTTGAAGAAACAGCATTGGAAAAACTCCATCACAACTTCCTAAGGTAATGAAATTTGACTGTCAGTTTTTCTATCATCACTTGAAACATGACATCATTCATGGCAACTGAAGTTTGAGTTATTGTTTTACCAAAGTACATCTTTATCATCTATCTGTAAGGCATCTTCACTTGCATTAAAAGAAAATTCTATTTATAATATTATATTAGCAAAAACGATTATAGTTTTTCTTTTTGAGATCAAGATTCTTGAAGTAAACTGTTCAAGTCAATCAATATTTTCTGACACAAAAAGATTTACAGAAGTCGCATTTTCTGCATATGGCCAGTATTATGGGTTGCCAAAGTGGTCATTGGTGTTTACTCTGGTCTTTGCAGATTGCATGATTTTTTTTTATGCACATTAGTGGATACTACAACTAATTGCTGTCTGTGATGGTTCTGTAAGATTAGAGTATGATTATTCTGCCTTATATGTCATGAAGATATATGTCAGACTGTTCTCTTCTCAAGAGTTAAATTAGTTAAGGTTATTTGCGTTAGCATTGGTGTGCTTAAGGATTATGTGGCAAATGTTTTTTGTCAGGTTGAAAGAAGTTGAGCGGCAACTGGTCACGCTTAGTGGGCTAGTCAATTCGTTTGCGGTAAGGGAGTCACACTACAGGAAAATTTGTGACAGAAGATATTGCAATCTCCAGAAAGCTGAGGAAGAGGTAATAAGGGTTCTATTATTTGTATCATCTTTTGAATGTAATGATAATTACTGCCTCAGTTAGTTACTTTTTTTTCTTCACTTTGAAATGTATCAACAGATGTAGCAACTTGGTAAGGTTTCTCTAATTTTTTGTGCTTTTTGTCTGTCTTTCATTGTTTCTTTGGTTTCTCGAAACATTAATTTGAGTACAAAAATTACATATATCTGCTGACATGGCTTAGCAATTGATGGGTTTTCTATGCATATGTACTTACAATTTACACTGAATCTTAAATTATATTAAGTGTTCCACTGGGATGTAGACCCCTTGCTTCCCATGCTTCAGCTGAACAGACAGAACACACCTTGATTTCAATGCTCAGCATCTTTGGAAATGACTTTACTGCACCGAATCCATCCAATTACCCCCCCAGTTCATTGCTCACCATTGGTACTGACAGGAAGTGGTAAGCTCTATTGCACACATTTCGAATACTGGCAACCAGTCTGCTAAATACTCCAGTTACAAGGGGGCCACCTTAAGAAATGTCTGCCCATGCACTCCATTTTGCGAAATGGGGGAACATTTTGCCAGTGTGGAGAGTATGTTTCCCAAAAAGGGGGCTGTCTGAGGAGCCCCCCAGGAAAGGGGTACACCTAGGTGCTCACTCCTTCTGCCCCCACCAATTTTTTTTCCAACAACCCTTTAGGTCAGACAGCCCCCCAGGAAAGGGGGACACCTGGGTGCTCGCTCCCTCTGCCCCACCAATTTTTTGCCCAACAAACCTTTAAGACAAAACAGAGATAGGGGATTGAGCTTTGAGGAGTTTGTGACCTTGGTAATTAATGGGAATATTAAATTCTTAAAGTAAAAGTTGACATTCTCCTTTATCTTACCTTTTCTATCAGAGGTAAGATAAAGGAGAATGTCAACTTTTACTGAAATTTTTAACATTGACATTAATTGTTTCAGGATGTTTGAGAGTGGTTCCAACCAGATTGGACTTCAATAGAGAGTAGAGTTTTACATTCAATTCAGAGTTCAGCAGAATTAACAGTTTTCAGGATTTCAGGACTGGCAAGATTGTAGCATCTCCACTGGATTCTATCATATACAAGGGTATGGGATTGGCATTAGTCAAGACCACTAAGCTATGGGATTTTGCATCATGTAATCATGTACAAGAGTTAATATAGAGTTGAGACACGGGTCTCTCTGTAAATTGTCGTTTGCGTATAATTCTTATTTTCTTGCAAGATGATGTTTTATTTAGAGAGAAACTAAGGCCTACAAGAATCAAGATAGGCTACTAAGTCGTCCCCTCTGCAGTTGCTATTCAAAAAGGGATATTACAAATAGAAGGTTGGGGAAAGGATTATAGCAGAAAGACTGGACATATTATTAGTTCAGGAATTCTTTATGAATGGTAAAGTTTCCCTTTGCATCATCATTCCTCATGCTTTCTTAGATCATAATCCAATCTCTCTTAAGATATCATCTTCTAAGACCAGCTGCCCTATCCCTTTTGTTTCAATCTCATCTTGATGGAAGACGAGGAGTTTGCTGATATGGTAAAACATTCTTGGTTTTTACTTCTTGATGTTTATGGATCTTGCTTCTATAAATGGGAACCTAAAAATAAACATCACAAATCACAAACAATTGGGGAATCATAGAAAAGATCCCAACCAAAAAAGAAAAGAAGCCCCACATGTCCAACAACCTTCAGAAGACAAGTGCCCCTTTACAAGACAAGTTCCCTTGCCTTGACATTGATCCCAAGGCCAGATATTCATCCAATCCGAGCTGTCCAAATGTCAAACAAAACAAAAGAGTGGCTAGAAGACCTAAATCATAAATGCTGTTTTTATCTGATAAAGTGCTCTCCTAGCAAGTTTGAAAACACTTTCAAAGCAACCAAAGCATACTTCTGGATATACACCTACAGCAATGGAAGGATTTTTTCTGATATGGTAAAACATTCTTGGTTTTCACTTCTTGATGTTTATGGATCTCACTTCTATAAATGAAAATTTAAACTTGAACATCGCAAATCAGAAGTAAAATTATGGTTGGGGAATCACAGAAAAGACCCAACCAGAAAAGAAAAGAAGCTGCACGAGTATTGACATATATCCAAATGCTGATTAAAGAAAGTGAATATACTGAAGCATTAATTTCAAAAGGATAAGCTAGTAAACAATTCTCTAAAATGGGCTTACAAGAAGCAATAACCAAATCCCAGAACTTATTCAGACCTGTGGAAACAAATCTTCTAGCGCTCAAGAAATTTCTGATCGTGTGCATAATATCTTCAATGATTTTTTTTCAGAACCCACCATTTGTAGAGAGGAAGCTCAGGAAGAGGTTATTTCCCATGTTCCCAATACATTATAAAAAAATATGACAAAGATCTCATAACAATAGTTTCAAAAGAAGTCAGTGAAATAGTTATTTCTGCTTCACCCACTCAAGGCTCCAGGCCTTGTTGGTTTCCTGCCAAAATTCTATCAATGTTTTTGGAACCATCAAGGATGGCATGATTAAAGTAGTGAAAGAGAGCAGAACTGAGGGAAGGATAGAAAGGGGGATCAATCAATGTTGCACCGAGTTTCTAGGATGGGGGGACATGGAAGCAGGGAAATGCATCCAAGGAATGTGTTGAAGCACACCCCCCTGGAATTCTAGGAAACATCATAGGGGACATTGAGGTCTCCGAGGGACAAGTGGAAGCACCCCCCAAATTCTAGGAAGCATCATATGGAACATTGAGGTCTCTAACATGCGGGTGGGGGGGGGGAAGG